>JADWPU010000013.1:646623-858158 GCA_016109575.1 Phialophora chinensis
TCGGGTAGCGTCCTGCAGGAGTAAGCTCTGGATTGTAGTGGACAAGCTAATCTCGCTGTGTTGTCGTGGCTTGCTGCCCTGAAAGTGTGTCGCATAATGTGCAATGTACCACTCGATATCAGTAAACAGGTTCAGGCACAGCCCACAGCCCCAATACTTCCTCTCTCTTCGCGTCTGTCGGAGACATTCACTCTCTCCTGAACACGACTTGTGTCGTACCGAATGATGCCTCCTCCATTCTGCAGCGTGGTTTGTCTTCCAAAGACCCGAAAGCGAATACCGGCAATGCAAGCAGTAGAAAGTGGCATTCCTGGAATGTTCCACCAGCACATGCCACTTAAGTTCCCTGACACTGGAGAAGTTCTTGCAAAAACCACATTCGGGACACGGAATTTGTGGAATAAGCGTCGTGCCCGCAACGGTGGGCTTCGGAGGCTCAAGGACTTGTCCTCCACCCCCATAAATGTCCCGTGCGCGATCGTCCTTGTGGTGGGCAAAGTTGAGCCCAACCCCGACGCTCTCTGGAGCAGCCTTTCCCAATTCTGGCAGAGCCACCATAGACGCTGAAGTAGAATGCCGAATACCATGACCGGGCTTGTATTGTACAATAGGCATAAACATACCACTCGGCGGGTCGATGAACCTCTGCAGCCAACCGATATTGAAGTTGGTGGTCTTCGAGGAACGGACTGCGAAGTCCAAATGATGATTAAAGATGTGGATAGCAGCGAGTAGTGGGTTAGGGTAGAATCCATGGTTCCAGCAGGGGCATTCTGGACGGTGGAGAGAGGGCGTTACCGTTGTGGCTAACTTATCGAGATTGATCCGCCAGGTCATGGCCGGAGAGGAGTGTTTTTGCCTCAGGTGCATGCACAGGGTTTCGCTGTCCATTTCAGGGCCCCAGCAATAGAGACAGTAACCCCGAGAAAGTGGCAGCGTTTCCTTTCCCCAACAGGTACGCAATTCAATGGCACAGGTGCTGCAAGGGGAGTTTCCATTGCACTCTCGAGAGTCAGTGTCACTGAAGGGCATTCAGACTGTAGGGACCTCACCTCTTTGCCCAAAAGAGAACACCAAAGGCAAGGCGAGCCCTGTGACGCGGCATTCTTCCCATAAGACAGCAAATGCCCACCGTTTTGTTTGCCCAAGCGAACCAGTGAGTTCGAACCTGACGGTTCGGACGACGCGGTGCCCGACGAACGAAGTGCCTCAGTTTGGACACTCCTCGAACCCGAGATTTTGTCTTCGAGTGACTCCCGTGGATCGCTGTCAACTGGCGAAGAAAGATTCCGCGGCATTTCTTCGTCCGTTCGACGCTTTCTTTCTGGATTTTCGGCTAACGATGGAGGTATATTGCCCCCGGCAGGAGGCGTGGCCTCGACAATCTCGACAATCTTACTCCCAGAAGGGGTATATTTGTCCAACAAGCCCCAGCGCTGGAGCATCTTCTCCAGATCTTGCTCTCTGTCATTGTCAGTCCCATGAATAAATAACAAGGTCAACGGCCAAAGTCCAACGCTCTTACCTTACGTGAAACGCATACTGTGTCGCGAGCAGCGCCTTTATGTTGCTCACTGACCTGCGCTCCGTAACGAACATACGCTGGATTATGAAACGGAAGTGCAACCACGACAAATCCTCGCCCTCGGGCGTGAAACCCGCGCACGGCTCCATATTTCCTTCTCGTGAGCGGAACGGCTAGGTTGATGGTTCCGAATCGAAGATAATTATTTCGCGTCCTTTGCGTGTGGAGGATGCCTGGATGATTTGTGGGTGGGACTGTTCGACTCAGCGCAGCGCAGCACCGCAAGGCTGAACACGAAGAAATTGTCTACCAGCGCATTTTAAAGCGTAGCAGAGGGCATGGATGGGCCGAAGCAATCTGGGCGTGAAATGTATGTATGCATCTGCGTGGAGATGCAACATCACCCAGCTCTGCAATTCCCGTTTTGACGTCGCGTTGCGCTCGCTCTGCTTTTCATCTCAAAAATCAACGGAATAACTGACGCCTGATGCGCCTCTGTCCCTTGGCACCGGCTGACGAGAAACACACAGTTGTGAGTGACCGGTCGTCCCTAGGCTGTTTCCGGCTCTAGTCACGTATACGCAACCTCGTGTTATGCATGAACCAGTCCAGGGTGGCCACTGTCCCTGCCAATGATGACTGGTGGCGAAGCTGGTGCCCAGCCGAACACCACCAAAAAAGCCAAAGGTCAAGAGACATTCTTGTTTGGCGGGAGATGATGTGGAGATTTCCCAAACACAAAATAAGGACGCAAGGCTCTATGGGATGTGAACAAATATATTATTATCTGAATCGGATCTGACGGGCAACGAAGAACTGACGGCCCACAGTTATCAATTGATAACTGGCTCACCCGCTCGGCTGGGATCTGAGAGAAAGAGGCCTTGTAGGATAAAGTCGATTGTCAACCCCGACTCCGTGAATAGCATCGATCAGTGATCCCAACACGAGAGAGCCCCCCCTTGTTCAGAGAATGGCCACAACCATTTAGGTTATGGCAAGCTCTAAAGGACCTTTTCGCTCTGTGCAGTGCAGGATACGACCGTCCTCTACTTCCCCGAGCCGGCTCTGTCGACGTCGCTTATCCGATTATGCATTTGCTGAATTCGACTTCCCGATCGAAGAGCAGGACAGTCCTGTCGTAATACCGGTCAAGCTGTGCTGATGAAATCCAACAGAGCAAACAACGACGCCGTCTCGACTCGACAACCTTCGTCCTGGTCTTTGCCGCGCCGGAAGCTCCTTTCAAGCCAGCTTCGAATGGTGTCGTCGTCCATCCCTCGAACATTCTGTTGTGCAATCAAGATGGACGCATACCTACAGGGTACCGTGGATTCACCCTGCATGCAAGGATATGTATTGCACGACGCGATAACCAAGGGACCCTGGGACGAGTTCTCACATTGACTGACGGCCATGTCCATGTCGGCCGTGATGCTCGGGAGAGATTCCTTCGCCGCCTGCGTACAAGTTGGCGGGAGGAGCAAAGGCTCCGGAAAATAGGAGACATGCACGGATCCTAGGGGTATAAATGGCTTTGGCTGTTGTTGCGGCGACACCATTGTGCTCAGAGATTCGTCGACGATAGGAGAGCGCATTGTCGACCGCGACAGTTGAGACTCAAACCCAGATCCAGTAGCTGTATCTGCATCTGCATCGGGCGTCTTTGGTATCTCATTCTCATCACCAAGTTCGTCTAGTCGCCCTTGTCCTTCCTCTAGCGCTATCGCCTGTGCTGCAGCTGCAGTAGCATGGACATGTTTTCTACTGTGGTGGTCCTTCGTTGCCTGATCCTTCCAGTATCTCGAATCAGCTTCTAGTTGCGCTATCTTCGCCCTTGCTTCCTCAAGCAGGCACTCTCCATGGTGGACTTTCTGTTCGAGAAAGGCGATATATTGTCGTCGCCGCTCACGATGCCGTCGCTGATTGTTCCGCACTCGGACCAGTGTATGTGTTGGCGTCTTGTTTGGCGTGCGTCTCACCGCTCGATCCATCCTAAACAGAAAATTAAGGGATTAGATATGTTGAAGGAGGAAGGTGAAGAATCTTCGGTAACGAGATCGAGATGGCGTAGAGGGATTCTTTCAATGAGCCATCAAATTCTAGGCAGCGGCATCGCCAAGACTGGTGACATATCGATTTGCATTACCGAGTCCTCCAGCGAAATCTACACGGAACAGTCAACCATTTGGTTTTCTGGAATTCAATGAGAACTGTTTTCCGAAGCCCAACACACTACTCATTAGATATAGTTTCGGTGTGAAGAACATCCTTCAGATCTCAACTCTCAACTAATATTGCATCCTCCCAAATTTGACAACAATCGGGTAGCAAAACCCAAGGTTCTTTTGAAATAACGCTTCTCGGGATTCATAAGGCATATCCTAGGGGACTGGAAATTAAGCCATGGATCTACGTGAAGACATTGTCACCGCAATTTGCGTGTCCACTGGCTATTGGGCTTGGTCTGGGTCGTTCGCCAAGGTCCGAAAGGACAAAAGAACCAGGCCGTAATAATAGTTCTCGAGAAGTCTTTGGCTCATGCTTTGACGGCATAGATCTTGAATGAACCTAGGTAAGCGTTAGGCAAATTGAATGTGAGCTCCGAGGAACGTCATCTCACATACCAGCCCATTCATTGAAATCGAGTTGCGTGAAATCTTCTCGAATGTCTCCCGAGACATCATCCGGGCCAGCCTCTTTGCTATTACAGCAGGAAGACGATTTGTCGCAGCAGGGGTTCCTCGCGTCTGCACCACAGCATTGACTCGAAGTTTCCGCCTCTTCGCCTTTATAGACATTCAGGTCGTTGGCGGCATCAACGATAACAATTTCTGGTCACGTCGTGGTCAAATATCAGGAGAATTGCCCGCAAAAGTGGTACGCGTCAACAATGACAGAGGAAATACGACATCGCTCACCGTCAAACCCTGCTCTGCGAAGATACATCTCGTAGTCGTTCACTTTGCTTGCTCCCGCGATGCAACCCACGTATAGGGCCATGTCGCGTTTCAGATCGTGGGAAAGCTCCTTTCTTGTCAGAATATCGCTGATGGCCACGCGCCCGCCAGGCTTGAGCAGCCGGAACATTTCGTTGAACACCAATTGCTTTTGCCCCTCCGGGACGAGATTCACGACACAATTGCTGATGATGCAGTCGGCAATGGCGTCTGGCAATGCTACGTGAGAGATTCGAGACTCAACGAACGAGACGTTTTCGTATCCGGTCTTTTCCCTGTTCCGCTCTGCCCGCTCAAGCATATCCTGTCGCAGTGCGTGAGTGCAATTGCGGCCAATGCAAGGAGGAAGATAGGAGAATTGATAATACCTGGTTCATGTCTACCCCAATGGCTTTACCTCTTGGTCCGACCTTTTTGGCCGCAAGAAACACATCAAATCCTGCACCGCTGCCGAAATCGACCACGGTCTCTCCCTAATCATCCGTTAGGCAATTGATGAACTGATGTTTCCGGCAATATGTTGCGCGACCATGGAGGACATGCGCCGAAGGGACAAGGGTATGAGACCTCTCTTAGTTTCGCAAGAACCAAAGGGTTCCCACAGCTCAGACCAAGATTTGCATCCACAGGTATGCTTGCGAGCTCCTGCTCGCTGTATCCAAACGCTGTAGCAATCTTGCGCCCATAGTCACCGCTGTTCGCCTTGACAGCAGCGCTGTAGGCTTCTTGAACCTTCGCATAGATCTGGATTTCGTCCATCGGCAGTCGTGGAGTGGAAGTCATAGAGAGTAAAAGGCTTGATCAGTAGTTGAGGGCACGGGGATATTGGTTCAACACGATGAGGATAGGGAACAGGATGGTGCAAGTTTCGAGCGTGGGCAGCACCTTGTTATCTCATGCTCACTACCCCCTTGATATGTCACCGCCAAGGTACGTAATCGCACACGAGGCAGCTAGCAGATATACAACGGATAGGGCAACGCCCCAGGGTTTCCCTACCCTCACTCGCATGATTTTTGCTGTGATCCAGTCTCGTACGTAAAACTGGTAAGCTCGTGGCGTTGTCTGTTGATATGTCACCAACGGAAAACTGATAGTGAACGGCCACAACAGGACATCTCGCGGCTCAAAAAGGCAGGGTAATAGAGCGACCGCCAGTCGAGCCACGCCCGTTTCTGTGATAACTCCCTTAGGCTGATATGTCACCAACATACTTCTCCGGCTCCTTCTGCCGCTCGACTTTGAGGACCCAATTCTGATTGCGGTCTAGGAACTCGTATTCTCCATTTGTTTGTATAATGCTGTTGATCGCGTCTTTCCCAGACAATGAAGATGCATGAACGGGGTTGAACGGGGTTGAGCAGGGATGCGAACGGCTGGCCTCGACATCGTGTCGAGAACAGCATCCTCGCCGTGAGCTTGTTGATCGGCGCGGTGACATATCTACTGTATGATTCTTACGACGTCCAGATCTGCACAAAGCACTCCTCCCCGAGGTAACGGTGGCTTGTTTTCCGGGTCAGTGGGACGGAGCAATCCCGGCCTACTGAGACGCCCCCGCAACACCTCATTCTAAAGGGACGACACCCCGCTTCATTTGGAAGAATAGGATATGTCAACCCTCCTGCCTCGATTGTTGGCAGAACCCACCAGATGTCCTCCACACAACGCGAGACGGGCGGTGTGAGGATCTCTACTTCCGCATTGAATGCTCGAGAAGACAGGGACCGGCGCTGTCCAGTCCCCCCAACCAGCACAAGTACCCGAGATTGAGAATGCCGCACCACCTCCCCCGGACGGCGGCTATGGCTGGGTGTGTTTGGCCTGCTGTTTTGCAGTGAATTGTTTCACCTGGGGCGTTGTATCCGTAAGTCATGCACGACCTTCTTCATCTGTGCGCTCCTGCAAGTCTCAACACCCCGTCGAATAGTATCCCCGACAGCTCACACGTAGCAGTCTTACGGCGTCTACCTGTCATACTATCTCACGACGGACGCCTTTCCCGAGTCTCGGCCTCTGGACTACGCTCTCATCGGCAGTATGAATTTCGGGATAGCAATGCTCTCGGCTCCCTTGATCACGCACCTAGCACGCTCCTTCGGTATCAAGCGACCGATGGTGGCAGGCGCAGTGATATTTGGAGGAGGCTTTATCGCCGCGTCGTTTGCCTCTCGTATCTGGCATCTCTTCCTCTCCCAGGGCGCCATGGTCGGCTTGGGCGTTGGCTTCGTCTATGTGCCCAGCATTGCGATTCTTTCACAGTGGTTCGCGAGACGAAGGAGCCTCGCCAACGGCATCAGTGCCGCAGGGTCAGGGATCGGTGGCTTGGTCTTCTCCTTCGCTGCGGGTGCCTTGATAGACCATCTCGGCATCGCATGGGCGCTGCGGATCACCGGAGCGATCGCGCTGGTGGCACTACTCCTTGCCGCAACCTTCATCCGCGATCGCAACAGTGTCATTCAGCCCAGACAGCACCCGTTTGACGTGCATCTCGCGTGGCGCGCTGATGTCCTTTTACTCCTTTCGTGGGCCTTCCTCAGCATGTTGGGATACATTCCCCTGCTTTACTCGCTCTCGGACTTCTCCCTCTCGATCGGATTGTCGAGACAACAAGCAACGCAGGTGACGGCGTTTCTAAACATGGGTACGGCGATCGGACGGCCCTTTATCGGCGTTGCAAGCGACCGCTTTGGCCGGTTCGGAGTGGCCACTAGCCTCACTCTCCTCTGTGGGCTCTCGTGTCTTGTCATCTGGATACCGGCCACGTCGTTCGGAGTAACAATCTTCTTTGCCGTTCTGAGTGGAGCAATCTTGGGAGTCTTTTGGATGGTACGATGCGCCTTTTATCCCCGGCACCCCCGGAATCGGCTCTTGCGGTGGTCGTGATAATGCTGACTTATTACTACTGCATCAGACCATCGCGCCACTATGCGTCGAGGTCGCAGGGCTGAAGCAGCTTCCTTCGCTGCTTTCACTGTCCTGGCTGTCTGTTGTTCTACCAACTACTTGTGAGTTGTTGTCGTCGTTCTTTATTGCAGCTTGCGTTTCTCAGTGCTGACTCTATCGGCCTCGCCCAAAGTCTCCGAAATCGTGGCGCTCTACCTTCGCCGCCCTAGCCACGCTCGCCCTTATCTGTATACCCAGATATTCTGCGGAGTGTGTTATATCTGTGCCAGCTTTTGTCTCTGGGGTGTGCGAACGCTGCGCAAACGAGAAGGTACACATACCGAGGAGAGGAACCAGTAGTGAGGCTTGAAAAATACTGAAACAGGAGCCAGTAGCGAGGCCTCACAAATACTGAAGAAAGGAACCAGTAGCGAAGCCTTGGTAGTGAAAGCATGTCTAAATGGTCAAGTATAGAAACACGAAGCTCCCACACGTTATGTTACCGGCGACGACCTTTCATCGCGTCGTGTTCCTTCTCACCGAAAGCTCCCTATTTATCATTCCCCCATTGCTCGGCGTCATATCCCTCCATGAGACGGGTGTACTCATCGCCCGCACTCGCCCAGCCTTTGATCCCATCCAGTAAGATCGCACTCGTTATTCCGGAGACCTGGCGATCTTCAAGCAGATCCTGGAACCATCCACAAGCACGGGTCCCACGGCCTTTGGATGAACCTGTGTGGGCCTTGCCGTGAGCGTGGGTGCACCGCAAAACATGACAATGTCCACACGAAGGGAAGGGGGAAAACCCACCACAATACCAAATCACAGTACGTACGCCAGCCCGCTGA
Organism: Phialophora chinensis; assembly: GCA_016109575.1. Classification (NCBI taxonomy): domain Eukaryota; kingdom Fungi; phylum Ascomycota; class Eurotiomycetes; order Chaetothyriales; family Herpotrichiellaceae; genus Phialophora; species Phialophora chinensis. The sequence goes on from JADWPU010000013.1 coordinate 654,846, forward strand.
CATAGATTCAACAAAGTCGGGAGGCTAGGATAAAGGCTCTGCGCGGGGAGGTTGATCGAACCTTTGATCGTTCCGCCCTACACAGCACACCGCGCCACATCACGTCACAAGTCAGCGCCTTGACGTATCGGGAGTTTCGTCAAACATGGGGCAGTTAATTATTTTTCTCGCCAATACCTCATGATCTGTTCTGCGCAGGTCGACGAGCAGAAAGTCGCCGCCTGGCTTTTGCCCGTCCTGAAGCCATTGGAGCAATTCTTGGCGAGAGACCGTCTTGGGCGATTGATTTCGCGGGGTCGGATATGCTTCGTGCCATGCCGGTGGCTGGGCCATCATTCAGCAGTGTCGAACACTCGGCGTGGTCCAGACGATGAACGGGATGGGATCTGCAAGGTTGTTGATTTGTCAGACAAGGGAATGAAAACAGGCGAGAGCCACAAATTGAGCGCAGGACTGGCATGAGGAGATGTTGAACCTGGGCAATATCTTGCTTGGCCTTAATTAGTCACTCGCCTCTTTTCATTCGTCGATTCTCTGCGCCAATCAACAGCGTCGGTGGTAGTCACTCGCCACCTTTGATTCGCTCGAAAATATCTCCCAATCAACGTGGCGGTCCGGACATGCGAGCAAATATATGCATATAGTTCTGAAGAAAACATCGCTCGCTTGCTGGATCATATACCAGAACTCAGTCCTTTCTACTATAACAACTGGAATCTTTACTTTCAAACAGTGGTACGACACAGTCTCTTCTTTTCCCTCGCTGGATCAAAATGTCACACCCACGCGAGGGCCTAATGCTCACCGGCGACGACCAAAAGGCTGGTGTCGATCTACCTGCCGGCGTTGACGCCGAGAAACAGCAAATTCAAGAACAGGTGGAACAAAAGAAATCAGTATATGCCGGCCTTGGATGGTTGGACCGGCTCCTCGTCCTCTGGATCTTACTGGCAATCATCATCGGCATCCTGCTTGGCAATTTTGTGGACGGTGTTGGCCCAGCTCTCCAGAAAGGCAAATTCGTCCAGGTCTCTGTTCCAATAGGTGAGTGCCCATCGAAATGAGACTGTTGTTGCTCGCACAGCTGATTGCAACTCCCCCTGGTGCAGCTGTCGGTCTTTTGGTGATGATGTACCCCATCCTGTGCAAAGTCAAGTATGAGACCTTGCACCGGATTTTCGCCCATCGCCAGATTTGGATCCAACTGGGTTTCAGCGTTGTGGCCAACTGGGTCATTGCACCCCTTCTTATGGTTTGTCGCATGGTAGCCTTTGTTTGAGCATATGCTGACGAGACAGCTCGGATTGGCTTGGGCCTTCCTGCCGGATCGACCTGAACTTCGGAACGGTCTCATATTCGTGGGGCTAGCACGCTGCATTGCCATGGTAAGCGCGCCTCCCTATATGGTTTCGATCGAGTATACACTGACTAGACCTGCGTCGAAGGTCCTGATCTGGACAGGCCTTGCAGGAGGTGACGAGGAGTATTGCGCAATTCTGGTGGCCTTCAATTCCATCCTCCAAATGGTCCTCTACGCGCCCCTCGCTATTCTTTTCGTGAACGTCATAGGCCACGGCGGAGCCTCCAAAGTTGCATACTCCACAGTCGCTCGGAGCGTCGGGGTCTTCCTCGGGATACCTCTCGGAGCTGCCATCACAACCCGTTTGATCCTTAGGAGCATCAACGCCACCTGGTACGACCGGAAATTCCTTGGTTGGATCGCTCCGTGGTCACTTTTGGGGCTTCTATACACGATTCTCGTTCTGTTCGCCTCTCAGGGGAAGCAAGTCGTCCATCAAATTGTCTCGGTCGTCCGGGTGGCTGCTCCCCTTATCGTATATTTTGTGGTCATTTTCTTTGCAACACTGTTGATCACGAAACGCCTCGGATTTGGGTACAAGCTTGCAGCCACTCAGAGCTTCACAGCTGCAAGCAACAACTTCGAGTTGGCTATCGCGGTCGCGGTGGCCACCTTCGGAGCTGACAGCGACGAGGCGCTGGCCACGACCGTTGGCCCGCTAATCGAGGTGCCGGTGCTGATATCACTCGTCTATGTTGTGAGATGGATCGCAGGCCGTTGGAACTGGCAAGACTGATTACGTGGAGGATGGATAGGAGATTTAGACTGAATTGCTTGCTGTCGCCATGTGCGGAGTAATTTCTCCGTCCTCGTCGTTGAGGGCGTTTTCAATACGGGATTGCTTCGTCCCTTGACGATATGATTCGTCGCTGATGGACGTGACGTCACGAACCAGCACCGCCTTTTTTTCGAAGCCTCAGCTTGACCTTTTGTTCATCTTTGACGAAATCGCGAAAGGCAAAAGCCGATTATGACGGAATCTCTATTACCGTAGCTGCGTCCTCCCAATGCTGCCGTCGGCTCATCCTACTGTCGTGAAAGAAACTGTTCGTGCTAGAAAATGAATCGAGGTCGTGTTACTCATACTCACTAATATTCAAGTCAATGTGACCTGCACCATGGTTAGTCGGGTATGGACAACGCCTTTTCCAAACCTTTTCCCGTGGGAAAACGTGCTAAAATTCCCTGGATTTGATAGGACTCATTCCAGCGACGGACAGCCGAACAAAACCGTATCAACCAACGCAACCTCCGCGCTCGACGGAAAGCATATGTCCAAGAATTGGAGCAGCGTGTCCGAAAGCTGGAGAACGAAGGGATCGAGGCAACAAAGGAAGTCCAGATCGCTGCTCAGCGGGTACACAGGGAAAATCGACTCCTAAGATGGCTGCTCGAAACGCGGTTTGGGGTCAATGCATACGAAATCAGTAAATACCTTTCCGAAGCCAGCAACGCGACGGATAACAGCACGCAAAGGCCGGCCCGTCGCCACGGTAGTGACATGGCCATGTCTAGAGTGTCCATGGAATTAGCGTCCGGCCCCATTTCTGCAACAAGCCCAGTAGAGGCGACCAGGGTGAGGGCGACTCAAGGTCTCAGCTATACAGAATCTACGCGTGCGCCCGGAGAAAAGCACCAAGGTGTTGAAATGAGCCCAGAATTTCCCGGCCATGGATGCAGTTCCCCTACTACCTTGTCGACGGGCACAGAGACAGAGGCAGTACGATCAGTACAAGTTGAATCACCGATTCGTTTATTCAGTGCCCGACCGCCGACGACTCGAGAAACTCCACCGCCCACAAGCCGCCAACCCGGTGACGAGAGACGTGAAACTAGCCCTGATCATTCCTGTCGTCCCCACTATATGGATAACCATCCTCCAGGTTCCTGCGCCTCACCGGAGAAACGAACTGATACTCATGCTGAAGAAACTACGTGCGATGAAGCCGCAAGAATCATTGCAAGACTTCGTGGCCACGACACACCTGACGACGTATGGAACGAGCTAGGCTGTGGAACAAAGAAGAACTGCAGGGTTAGGAATCTCGCGGTTTTCGAGCTGATAGACAGGGAACCGTCATATACGACCTTGGGACATAATATGTGACTTTGACATGAAGGCGTAATCCGCTTTGTATGGTATGGATGGACGTGTCGAACCTCGCGTCCTTGGACCTTGATTTCGAGCGTGTGTGTTGCGAGCGTGCGAGGGTTCGGGCGTGCCTAGTCACTGTGTGATGACGAAGGGCGTTTTGCGTCACTGTTCGTGACTGGCGATTCGGGGGTCGAGATTGCACCTTCACAAGTGTATACCGTGGCTATTAGCGGCTGACCAGACTGGGGATGGACCATCGCCGCGAGCGATGCGAGTAAAGCGCACTGTTCGGACCAGAGGGTGGTATGATCCTACAGTTCGAATGATATGACTGATTCCCACTGCCGACCAAGACTCGGCGGATATTCTAGGACGACAATTCAAAAGCCCGAGAAAAGTGGTGAAACAAACATCCTATCGTCGTCCGTCGGAGTCCATCCCCGGATTAACTTCTACGGGAACGGGCATGGAAATGGAATCGTGTGACAACACAAATTTGAGAAGGACCGTATATTCGTGGATCGTGTCGCGCCCGTCTTATGTACAAACACTCATTTGCATGCCATGCCATGCACTGTGTTCCACTGGCTAGATATGCCGACCGCGTTACGGATGGTGCGAGTAGCGCTCCCGCAAGCGACGAGGAAGTCTCAAGCGCTGGCTTTTCTGCCCATGTGACCTGTCCGCAACCGGTGTTCTGTTCGATTGGGAGAGTGATGCCTTGTTGGGACTACTGTACCTCGATTCGCCGCTTGATGCGGAGTTGCAATATGTCGGAGGGGGAAATGCCAGGAATGCGAAATGCAATTCTCCGTATGAGTACGGTCTACAATTGGATGAGCGAAAAGAGAGGATGGATCTGTAAATTGCGATATGTGTAGACTTGCGGATGTATATACTTGTGCTCTCTGCAGCAAAGAGCAGTGACATTATACACACACCACACGCACACAACCAAGGACTGCTTTGTCGAAAGAACCAAAAAGTCGTCACATGCACCGATCCCGGATTACATTCTGTCTGCTCTTCCTTGAAGATGAAATACCACGTCGCCGTTCGACAACGACCACTCACTTACTCACTCGCTCCCTCCCTCCCTCTCTCCCTCTCTCCATCTCTCCCTCTCTCCCTCCTCACAGCCCCACCCACTCACTCAAGCCTTCCTCTCCCTCTTTCTCGCCATAACCATGACATTCTTCTGCTGATGGAACCAGCCTTTCCAGACCTCCCATTCCCATTGGCCCTTATCATCGAGGACCATTTCAAAGTCAAAATCCCGCAGCACGATCGGCAACAGCTTATACATTTCCGTCAAGGTGATGTGCCGTCCAATGCAGATTCTCTTCCCATAGCCAAAGTGCATCATGTGGCGTTCCATGTACGCGGCATTCCTGCCGCCGTCGTTGTCACGCGTCCAGCGCTCGGGGATGAATTGCTCGGCATCCGCCCCGAAGACGTTCCTGTCAAAGTGCACGGCGTTCTGGTTCATGATCACGCCGGTCCCACCCGGGAAGAAGCGGCCGGAGATCTCGACGCCCGGGTGGGGCACAACCCGAGGGAGACCAGTACCCAGCGATGGATGGACGCGCATGGCCTCGAGGACCACGGCGTGGAGGTACGGGAGTTTGACGGCGTCGTTGAACCGGACCGGGTAGGTGAGCGCGCCGGTCGCGAACGCTTCTTCGACCTCGGCGCGCAGTTTCTCCAGGGTATGGGGGTGCTTGTGCAGAAAGTAAAAGATGGCGGTCAAAGCAATGTAGGTGGTGTCGGAGCCGGCCCAGATGATGGCCCAGATCTCCGTCGTGGCGTCCAGGATGTGAAAATCGTTCTTTTCGTCATGGGCAATGTCGATCAGCTTGCTGAGCGTGTCATGCGGGTTGTAAGGCCTGCCGGCCGCCATGTCGTCCAGGCGTTGTTTCATCGCGGCGTGGGCTTGCTTGATGGTGGTGGAGAAGCCCTTCGCCCCGACCCTTGTTTCCGGGTACAGCAGCTCGAAGAGGAAGTAGAGGCTTCGGAATCCATAGGGAATATTGTTCAGGGCGGCCACAGGATTGGGCATAATGTCCATAAGGTAGCACCACTGGCCGTAGTCGATGTTGTCTCGAATGAAGCCAAATCCTCCCTCGCGTCCGTAGAACATCTCGCCAATCACGTCAAAGGTGTACTTGCGAAGCCACACGGACATATCAAACGCCTCTCCGGTGGCGGCGAACCGGTCCATCTGCCGGTAGAAGAGTTCTATGACTCGGTCAACGCACGGTTCATACTCCAGCACAGCACCCTGTGTATAGATATGAGCAATCATTCGACGGCGTTCGGTGTGCTTGGCTTCATTCCGCTCCGAGAAGCCGTCGATCCGGTTGGGATTGATGTTGGTGATGAAATTGTCGTAGAAGGTATCCTTTGTAAATTCATATTTGGGGCCGTATATCGTGTCGAGTGCGGTTGCATCCATGATTTGGACCTGGTTGGGTGCGATCCTGACAAACTTTCCATACTTTTTGTGGATGGGCAATTGATGGTCTTGACCTCGCCCATATCGAACTGCGCGGAAGTACCACAGACTGGTGATCGAGGCCCAGAATGGACCGGGAATATCCTTCAACGGGTGGAAGTAACGATTATAGATTGCAGTGCCGATGGCGTAGACCATGAGCCCTGCAACCAACACCCCAGCTCCCAAGGCAGCATTGTCTAGCATGTATGATAGCAGGCCCATCTTGGAGTTGATGGATAGCCACTTAGGCCGAGCTTGGGGAGAGAGGAGATGGGAACAAGAGAGAAGGGGGTGGGGGAGGACATGGGACAAGAAATAGGATTACAATTTTCGACAGAAGAGGGAAATTCAGACTCCGTCAGTTCCCCTCGTCGCTCCTGACAGGCCCATTGTGAACGCCAGGTACCCATTGGTACTCATGCAATGGATGCATGAGGGACGGTCGGATGGTAACGACTATCGACCACAGCACGCAACGACTGGTGGTCACATACTGCGGAGAAGCCCATGCTGCATGAAGACGTACCTAAGCTCTGGGTCGGTTCGAAGAGATATATCAGAGGTCGAGTTACGTGGCATTCTTCAGGACCCTGATAAGCACTGAGTTCCTGGTAGTGCATCGAGCGATGCCGCGGCGTGCATGGCTTGGTGACAAATCCGAGACTTTGTTTCCATTCTGGCGGGTTTCTGCGCAGCTGGGCCAGCATCATGTGCTGTCCACGGGAGGACTGAAGATTTCTGGATGCGAGCGGCTGCAGTAAGCTGTGCTTGCTATTGGTTTGGGTGACGATGCAAAAGTATGAACTGGGTCGGCAGATGGGCACATTCCGATTCGTGTCGGGTCGGGTCTGCGAGTGAGGGGCACTGGGAGGGTAATCCCGGTGTCACACAGATATGTCTGTTCGGGTCTGCCGAGCAAGAAAGCACCTTACACAACATGTTTCTGTCAAGAGACGTCTTTGATAGACCCGAGTCCATGGATTTGGGAATGTCGGAAGAAACTCAAAACCTCGCCAAGCCTTGCACGTGCATGGCGTTTAGAGCGCGCCGGGCCTCTTCCGCCCGGGGCTGCCGGGGATAGCTTTAACTAAACCGCCCGACTCGCCTGTTCCCGCCAAACACCTGTTCCCTAACCTGAACTTGCTCACCGCTGGGAGCAAATCCTCGCTAATTTGCGGGCTCTCACCGTAACGTGCAGGAAGCCCGAATCGCCGCGACTATGGACTCGCTCATCCTCTCACCCCTCGACGACATAGAAACCCACCTGAACGCGCTCATCACCACCCTAACCCAGACCAACACCTTCTCCGACGCGCCTCAACTGGCAAAAGACCTCCTCGCCGACGACGACGACCTCGCCTCCGCGCTCTCCCTCCTCCAACGACACCAGCAAAATTATGCACGGATACTCAATCTCCGCGAAGAAGTCGAGTCGTTACAGGAACAGTTGAAAGACACGGTGAGGAAATGCGTCGCGTTCAAGACAGAGATTGGCGCGATCAATCCAAGCATTGTGGAGGAGGACTCCGAGGATGAGGACGAAGAGGACCACGAGATAACCGCCGCGGAGGTGGATTATCACACTCTTTTGATGTTCGCGGCACGGATAGGCAAACATAACACCATCGCAGCCAAAGAGGCGGAGACAGAAGCTGTCCGGAGAAAGATCGCCGCGAAGAATGCATCCGCAACCGCCGCTACGGTGAACGGTGTGCCGCCCGCGACCGAGCTGCCCGCGACTCAAGATACTGCACCAACCACAGCAGGGCAGGATGGCGAAAGTGGCATCGAGAACAACACGGTTGAGACGACAGCTGAACTCTCTCGCATCGATAATGCCATCGCCATTGACCGAGCGCGCATGGGCATGTCCTTCCCCGACGGGCCAACCCTGCGGATGGGGGCACTGGGCCAACTCCAACTCTTCAGGGAACGACAGGAGCAGCAATTCTCAGGCGGTGCTAGAAATGAGGACGAAAGTGCCAAGCTAGTACAGGAAGCCGTAGAGCGGGAGGTGGGCAGGATGGTTAGAGAAACAGAGGATATCGCGCCAGAGGAGAAAGCCGAAGAAGAGATTATTGAGTTCCCGGAGAGTCCTATTCTGGGAAGACGAGAAGATCCTGCGACAGCGACCACGACCCAGCCCTCAACCAGCCAAGGTCAAACTCAACGACCGCCCAAATTACCTCAGCCGAAGAGGAAACTTGACCTAGACTTTCCCGATAGTGACGATGAGGACGATGACTAAAGAGGGTGGCCATACTCGATATCTTGGTTTAAAGAAGCGATGGTGGACGGCGAACTGCTAGAGACAGTAGATCACTACGCGGTAGCCAAAGCACGAATATGACGACCTGCCATTTGGAAAGAAGCTATTGCGGGACCTTTGTTGATGGAAGAGAAGAGCGGCGACGATGCTGTGTAACATGACACAGTAAGCTCCCATTTTCCTTGCCGCGCCTGTCCTGGTAGGCGCTGACTACAGTTGGTGCGCAGCTCCTTGCGCAATGAAACTTGCGTTATCGCTTCCCAGCCCAATCATCCAATTTGTGAAGCTCATCTCATCTTGTCCAGGTCGCCTCACCCCAATGTGTGTTGATACAACCCACCCTCTCACCATAAGTCCTTGAATAACTTGTGTACATGTGTGCGGTTTCCTCATTCCCTGGTGCTGCTCCGGATATTCGTGTTTCATATTTTGCTCTCCTCGGCCACAACAGTCTCAAAGCTTCCTACCACACATTTCCCCGCTTGCCGCTATCGTCTCGCTCTGCCACTGCTCCGTCGTGTCCTCATCCCGAATCCTCTAACCTTCCTATGCTTCGGCAACTTCAATTCCTCACCGTTCCTCCTTGGGTCAAAGTCTTCATCCTCGTCATCATCCTCATCATCTTCAGAAGGTGTCTCACTTCCAATGATATCAGACAAATCTGGTGATCGTGGCTCGATGACGTCAGGGGGGACATCATGGTTGTCCAGGCCCATATCTCCCTTATCGCTGGAAGCGGAGGTTAAAGGTGGAGTTGCGTCGGTGGTGGTGGTAGTCATGATCGCAGTTGTAGTTTGTTGGCATAGAGCGCGGCTCATTTCGATTGTCTCGTCGTCGAGATAGCGGGACTCGACGGAGGCCGCAGGGGTGTATAAAGCTGCGGAAGTTGTGTGTGACTGTCGAGCTGATAGCAAACGCTGCTGTTCCTCTGTCATGCCAGGTTGTCGTGAACTTGCGAGACCATTCACTTTCTTGCCACGAGAGCTGCTGGTGTGGGCCGGTCCCTTGGCAGAGAGGGCGTATCGTCTGTAAACGTCTATCTTGAGATGGTTGCGAAGTCTAACAGTCTGTTCGGCCTGGAGGTGTGCGATTCCAAGTCTTTCATCCGTGGTGGTGTCAGTCACGAGGCGATTGGTCGGTGGGGGAGAACAGGGGTAAGTGGGTGTAGTCGTTATGGTTTCGTGCAGAAGCTGCATATCTCTGGCCGGAGACCCACTGTTTGCAGGCCCATTCTTGACGTGTGAAGTATCATGGCAGTCGCATAGATCGTAATCGCGCCAGACTTGTTGAGCTTGACGACCACTGACGGCACTGGCTGCCGATTCAGAAGTCGATTTCAGGATCACTCGACCAGTTCCGGCTGGTTCTGGCGGTCGGGTGAAAACTTGATTATCAACATTCGCAACGGAGGCTGGTAGGTGAAGATCTTGAGAGTGATCTCCTGCAGATGCCGGGAGCTGGTACTGAAGATGCTTTCCACTGATATTGGCTTGTTGTTCCTGCGATCGAGCGAACACCGCGTCTTGTCGGTACCGTTCTAGAATCGCCGCGCGCTCTACTTGTTGTCTTTGTTTTTCAATGCCCGCGTGTCCGGCCTCTCGTCTCTCCTGGTCAAGTCCGACGCGCTTGTCCTCCAGCTTTTGCTTGACAAAATCCGCTCTGCGCCGCTCGCAGACGTAACCTTGATATTGCCATGTCATCACCGGGTCGATCTCCTTCTTATAATAAGCGACTCCCTGGTAGGTCATGACATCTTCGGGTCTTTTATGCGGCTCAAGGCCGTATCTGAGGTTGTGAAAGGACTGTTCCCAGGTATTGCTGTGTGGTAGCATGGCTTCTCCAGGTGAAGGCAGTCTGAAATTGGCTGGATGGAGACAGGCATTTTCTTGGTTGACCGCCGGCAGCTGGAACACAATATCTCTGACGAATGGATCCTCCATGATGTAGACCACCAAGGCGACAGATCAATGGATAGCAAGGAGTTTTAAAAGGGGGGTGGTGAGAGTGGAATGAGTTGTGAGTGAGCAAAACATGCTGTGACTGTGCCGACGCAGTTGTAGAGTGGAGGTGAATTGATTGAGCTGTCACGCAGGCAGTGAGTGAGGCAGGTTTGAGATGATTTGTGATGATGCCAGCTGCCGTGTGTTAAGGGCAATTACACGGGCAGGCATCGTATATAGTCGGTGACGACTTGCTCTCGCGCTCTTGCCAGAGTCAATCCCAATTCAACTTTACTTCACAACTTGAGCATGTGGTCCAGCCTCGTCTTTGAGTCATGCCATGGTTGTATCTCTGATATAACAGCGTTCGGGCAAGGGCCAGTGACATGGAAGCCCTCAGTCTTGTCCAGGGTCTTCAACGTTCGTCTTTCGTTAGCCTTGAAAGTGAACGCTCAGCCCCTGCCAGACTGTAGAAGTTACTCCATTCTCCTAACCTCAAGGGTATGCGTCTAGAAGTGTAGCACGCGTGATTTTGACTCTGCCTTAGCTATCCAGTGGAAGGAAGAAAACATCGAGATGGCCGATTGTACTGGGAGCTTGGGCGGCTTTCCTTTGAAAATTTCGATGTTTATGAAAGCATTGAAATTTGCAGCTTCAAGCCGGAGGATGCAACAGTAAAGACGTGGGATGGAGTCACAGTCTCGACGCCTTTGACAGCTGCCATTCCCAGCTTGCCCCCAAGGCATTCTCAAGACAGGGAATCCGCGCGTGGTGACACTTCCGCGACCTTTGGACGCCCTCTTTCCTCACAAGTTGTGCACGGAACTCTTGCTTGTCCACCTCCTGAAAGTCTTGCCATAGAAATAGAAGACTATCCCAAATGAACACCACAAGAACACCAAGCACATGTTCAACATGATTGGGGGAAGGTACCCGTTTGCAATGATCCAGGGAGTAATGAACTTGCTGAATCCATAGCCCCAAACGTTCTTGTTGACTGTAATGGTGACGAAGATTGAACCGGCAACGGGCTTATATGAATCAACGGCGTAGGTTGATGCAATGGCAGGGATTGCGGCGACTTGAATGCCAGCACAAGTGTCTGCATGCAGGTCAGAATCTGCCTCGACCTCGCCATGAAGGACTCGAGTTGGAAGGGGTTAATATAACATACATCCTATGATCACTATTACCTGCAGGAAAATCGATCAGTCACACTCCATAGTGGTTCTCGTGAAAACTTACCCGCCAATCCCACTTATATTCGTACCCGAACGCAACGACGAAATTATTGATCAGCATGATGATCACATAGGGTATCAATGCAGGCAATCTCATCTCCGGCTCTCGAATGCCCCTGTTGCGCTTGGTTGCCCTCGCAGCAATCCAATCGCTGAGAGGCCCATTGGTGAAAAGGCCGATTAAGGCGCCAACAAGGATAGCGAAGTTTGTATAGCCGACGCTTTGGGGTGGGAAATTGTATGGCGGCGCTGCAAAGTTCTGTGACTGTGTCAGGTTGATGGTCAAGAAGGAAGAGGCCGACCAGGACACCACGAAAGCAGAGAACTCAATGATCGGGTATAGGTGTAGCTTCCACGGGATAAGAAGGTCCATCGCGATGGCTTTGAACGGGTGAGCGTTGGTCTGCCATGGCCTGAACTGCTGCTTCGAGGGTGTTCCTTTGTGCAGATATGGATCTTGCTCCCGGGTGGTCGCCGTCGTTGATTCGGCCGTCGTGGAGATTTTGCTGGCAGTGAGCTTCTCGGGCTCTTCAAACTCCGAGATCACCTGCTCATCGGAAGCCTGCTGCTGTTGCTCTCGTACCATCAAGTCTTTGGGGTGCTGGCGGTGCCACTTGGTTTCAGGAAACAGGAAGATTAACCCGAGAAGAGTTGCTGCAAATAGGGCGACGTTCAGCCACCAGAAATTGCGCCAGTGCGAGTATTGAGCCATGGAACCCCCAATAATCGGACCGACCTGCTACCAAATCAGCAGAAATTCCTTCTCCTTGAGGTGCTCCTGACCATCAAGCTGCCAAAATACACCGTGAAGTACAAGGTGTTGTAGGCACCCCGTTCGTGAAGGAAGAGCACATCTGCGATGACGGTTGGAGCAAGGGTCTGCTCTTAGAGTCAGTCTCTCCATGCTTCTAGGGAAGGTGATACTACCTCTGCTGGACCAGCTCCGATTCCATTCAAGACACAAGCACCCATGAAGCTTGAATAGTCTTTCGCCACAGCTCTCCAAATGTTCGAGATCAAGCAGACCAGCGTCGAGAAAATAGCAACCGGTCGTCGGCCGAACGATGTCTGGATCGGAACCCTGTGCTAAGTCAGTAAAGAGAGACTTGACGACTCGTCGCCAGGACTGACCAAAGGAAGTTGCTAAATCCAAGGACAAGGATGCAGACCCCGGTGAATTGGACGGCACCCGCCAGATCGGTATCGAAAGCCTCGATCAAGTTGGGGAACATTGGCGCAACCCCCAGTGGCCCGAACCCTTGAGCGAAAGTCATTACGATGACCATCGTGACGCTAGAGAATTTCCAGAAACGGTTCCAGTTCTGGCGCATCGTTAGAATTGGAGACCAACTAGTTTCACTTCGGCGTATTGCGCACCAGAGGATCATGTGCATCTCCTGATGGCTGGGGCACCAGCACTCGGCTGGATTTGTCGGACGACTTGACAAAGTGATGGCTCCCAACGTCACTCATGATCTCCGTTCCGGGATATATGTGCGTATGGAGTTCATCCTCCAGCTGAGTGGTGATTAGGACTGCATCTGATCAAGCGCTGGTACATGGTGAATACCTGGTGGAGTGTCTGCGAGAAGGGTAATCAGTATTTGTTCCTAACACCCAGGGCAGAGGACACACATTCTCATCATAGTTCATCTCCATACTGATAGGAAGTCGCTTGCCACGAGACGGTGGAAGGCACTCGTCGTTGAAGGGGACCTCCACTGTAGAGGATTCGAGTCTAGATGAACTTCTGCTTCCCGGGTCGACGTGTCGCGAAGTGAACTCTGCTCATATATGTCGATACTTCGTAGAAGCGCCCCCATATTGGGTCGGGAAATTTGAGTCGGAGAGGCTAGGGGAAAGGCTACGTGGATACCATGTTGTCGGATAAGAGCCTACGGCTGGAAGTGGTGACACAGCTTAGGAAGGCGCTACAAAGCTATCGGTTGCGCAGATATCAGCTGTCGTAACGGAAGAGGTACTGGGGAAGTGCCGTCATGCTGTTCGGCTCAAGTTTTCGGCTTCTGATAGATCTTGTCGACTGGATTGCTTCGTCGAATCAATGGTAATTCGTCTGGGGACCCCATGTCGTTCTCCAGGTTTCGAGACAAGTCGGCGACACAGCTAAGCCGCAAAGAGCTTGACTCAGCCCTTGGGACAAATCTGCTGAGTCAAGCGAGCCAAGCAGTGTTGCGCGTCGGCTTATCAAGGATATAGAGCTAGAGACTCGGAAAATCCAATCAGTGGGCGGCCACTGACCGAGAGGACGCGGAAATCTTCCAGAATTTGGTCGCAAGCACCTGGCTGTTGGGCGAGTTGACGAAGCTTGCTTGGATAGCAGCTTTGAAAGCCATCGGAAAGCGACCGCGCCAGCATGATGGCGTCGCGTTATGGATTGGCTGCTCTGCCACGACTTGCTTCTGTGAGACAGGGTACATTTCCGGCTGCTCTCTGTTGTCGGGCACCAACTGAGAGTTGCATCGGAGGAGACGTTTACCCCCTGAACCAGGAGATCTAGTAGGGCGCGTTGTCGGCGAAAGACATGGTCGTTCGGCGAGGAAGACTAACGTTACAAATTGTTCACACTCTGACGATGTTAAGGTGAAGACATGGTTAACGGCTGTTGAAGGTACTCCAATAGTTCGAAATGGTCGTCTAGATCATTAATTAAAAGAGTACTATAGAAGATGGAAGCATCAGGCATCGTGGCCATCAAGTGCCTCGCTTTCCCCAACCGCTAAAGAAGCCTCCTCCTGTGCTTGCCGATGCCGCATGTGAGGACTTTGGTACTTCTTTCGTGCCTGGGCTTGGGTTGGGTGATTCAGTACTGTTGCCTCGTGTTGTAGGAGACGAACTCGTGCCTCCTAAAATCTTACGCAGTGCGTCCAGCTTGGCTTTAGTCTCTTCGAGTTCCTGTCTTGCAACCGCTTCGGCGGTCTTGGAATTGACCAGCTCCAGCAGGAGAGAGTCGTTGGAGACAGGTTCATGGTTTTCAGTTGCTAGGACTGCTTGCGTGTTGAGGCTGCTTGACCGTTTTGAGTAGGGTCCTACGCTGGTTGACCGAGTCGCTTCCGGTCTACCCAGCCTCAGCTCTCTGAGTCCTGAGTTCTTTGGGGGAGGCAGCTTTAGATCGGGAAACTCGGTGACAGGCGTGTATAGGTCAGCAGGTGAGTCCGGCACCGAGTTGTTCCGAGAGCGCAGCTCGCTAACCGTCCGCTCCAGCCGCTGCTTGTCACGGTGGGCATCTTGTACACGAGCTCGAGCATCCCGTAACTGCTCCTTCAGGGTGTGGTGTTCGGCTTCTCGCTCATCCAGCTGTCTCATGAGGTCGCGGCACTTTGTGACCTCTACCTCATGCTTTTCTTTCCACTCCGAAACAGCATCGCGGAGCTGGATTTTTGACTCGTCTACCGAGAGGCGCTTGGAGTCTCCTCGACTCAGTTGTTGATGCGCCTGAAGCATCACATTTTCTAGCTCCGTGGTCGCTTCTGATTCGTCGTCTCCTGCGAGTTGCTTGATTTCGGCAGTTTGCGAACGAAGGCAATCCAGCAGCGTGCGTGCGATTTGCCGGTCTTCTTCGCGCCCCTCTCGCTCGCGTTGGAGCTCCTGAGCAAGTTCAACCTGGTGCCGCTGGACTTTGGACAACTCGGTGAGCAGCTCTTCAATCTGTTGATGCAAGTCGCGGTTGCTCGAATTCGGAGTAGGTACCATTGCTGACTGAAGACTGGTGGCAGTTGATAACGTCGTTTTTGCAGGGACTTCGTCTGAAAATTCCGTGGCCAACGTACTCGCCTCAGAACTCGTTGTCTCAAGCGAATTCACGGTTGACGTCAAACTCTGGCCGGAAGAAGACTTTCGGATGGAGATGTTGTTCGCCGGAATCGTAAGGCTCAGGTTTTGAGACCTCGACGGTGCATGTGAAGCCCCAGCCCAGAATCTACCCAAGAATGAGGCTGCCGCACTCTTCAACGACGGCGCTGTTGTTATGTTCTGCGAGTGTCTGAAGTTGGCTTCGAGGGTCTGCAGAGACTCCTGACTGACTAATACGGTCAAAGAGACGAAGTCTGAGACTAAGTCGTCGGCATGCTGTGCATAGGTGTCCCATAGTCCTCTAGAGAGTAAAAACTGCAGGGCGTCTTCAAACTCCCGGAATCCAAGAAGTTTCTTTTGGTTTCTCTGCATCAGAGATAGTGCCACCCTCATCAATGTCTCCGTTGCGCCTTCGGATAATATGACATCGTAAATGCGTAATAACATGGGGAGTGGACATGTGACGGCAAAGAATGATAGAAACCACTGGGACACATAAAGTGGTTCGACCTTTAGCTCTTCGAGATGAGCAGCAAGCTCTGGCAGGTGCCGGCCGAGGAGCTGTTGAAATTGATATATGCGAAGATGAAGTCCTGATAAATCAGGTAGATAACACGAGCGCAAATCGTAGTCCTCCATGAGTCTGCGTCTGATTAGTACTATTTCTGGGGTATCCATCTTCGTGACATACCTGACGAGGATGCAAAAAGCCTCTGGTTCGCTCATGTGCATCAGCAGTGGTCCGACAACAAAGCCCAGACCTTGACAATATCCAATCTTTTCGTCATACAATGAGAATGACTTCAGGATCTTCCCAAGCATGCGTTGGCCATCACCATCCTTTTCCCGGAACAGATCAACATTTGGGAAACTTCGTCCTACGTCCTTCCCAATCAAACCATCATAGGGACTTGGCTGATTGGACAGCCGCTGATATTCGGAATGTAGAAAGCCATCATGCGCTCTCGCTATGCTGGGCCACACGACACCTCTCAAGGGTGGTGGGACACCTCCTCGGATTTTGTTGGATGTCAATGTAGGCAGTCGCTGGGCTGTTTGGGTGTAGTCTTGGACCAAAGCCGCCCAGAACTCCAGCTCGGTCATAGGTGGAGCAGGCAATAACGAATATCTCAGCGATTGGGGCTGGGGTCCGTTGACCATTCTCTTCAGCTGGTGCATGGACGGTGGCCGTGTGTTTTTCCGAGGTCGTGAAGTTGTCGAAATGCCAGCCTTCGGATCAACGGCCAAGGCTGCATTTTCCTTCTCCAAGCGTGCCAGCAGCAGGGCGGTGGACTATGTTAACGGTTAATAGTGTCCTGGGCCTATGGTAAAAGCAGACTCACTTCGTCTGCGGCATCATATTTTGCTTCTTGTTCTTCCGTTTTCTCCAGGCCTTCCCAATTGACCGAGTTTATCGAGATGGAGCTCTCCGAAGTCCGCGAGGACGACCGACTCGTACGGGAAGAGGGGGAAGCGCTGCGGGCGACAGGAGCCTCCAGAGGGATATCACGTTCGTCGATGATATCGAGATCAGGGTCGAAGGGGATGTCGGAGAGTCTCACTGAGACCATAGAGCTGCGTGGAAGAGGTACATTTTCCGGTTCAATGTCACTTTCGTCCTCCGGTATTTTTGGAGAAGGAACGGGGCAAGCACTGTCAACGTCTGCCATGTTGGTCGATACTGTAGACTCGCATGCAGACAGCCTGCTTGTGGCTCAAGGATGTGTAGTTGGGAGGTGGGGTGGGAGAGAGGCCGGGCAAAGGAGTGAGCCCTGGCGGTGGTTGGAACTATCCCAGCAGCAGCGGCAACACTGGCTGGTAACGGTGACTGACAATGAGAGGCTGCTCGCTAGGTCTTCCAGCGACCGTGCGAGGGGCGTGTGAAACTGTAAAGAACGGACGTCGTCGAAGACAATGAAGGAGGTGGAAGTGAGCACGGACTGAGCGTTGGAATGAACGTTGGAGCAGTGCCAGTGATGGTGGGCCAGGCCAGGGGCTTGCGGAAACTATGAGTTTGGCACTAGTCCGCCGAGGCCCGCCCACGCCGTTAAAAATGCCAGCACCCAATGCTCGGGCGCCCTGGGTTCATGCAATCTCGGCTGGCTGCATCTAACCAAGAGTAGTATTGCAGATATGATCGGCATGGAATTCGCACGCATGAATGGACTGCGGATTACATAGTATCATAGTACATAGTAAACAGTTGTTGGCTCGAAGGAGGCGGGCGAAAGTGGCAATAGTGTGGGTAATGTTGGTATCTGCTGTGTGCTGTACCCACGCCCTGGCATTTCTGAGGCAACAAGTGCTACAGCTCCAACCACTACTTTTGTATTGGAGTGCACACCATCACGCGTTGAGTTGGGCTCGAGCACGAAAGGGCACAGACGAGATGCAGAGATCGGGGCCGCGGCGACATCCTTGAGCCACACCTACTGTGCATAATGCGGCTCTACTGAAGACACCTCTTAAGCGTGGTCGTCATGGTGAAGAAAGACAGTGAAGACAGCTAACGAGGAGAAAGAGCATAAAGTCTAAAAGTGGTTAGCTCCATGTCTTCCAAAAACGGCTAGCGCATGCACGCCCCATGACGCGAACTGTTCACAAATAAACAACAACGAAACCACGCGCTGAGCAGGTCCTTCTCAACACCACCACCCCGGACACTTCTGGCAATACGGATGTACTCGCGACAACTCTCTGACAGCCCATCCTAGGGGCAAACGCACATCTGAAGGTCTTCACCCGGCGCTCACCTGCGCCATGGATGACTCCATGTTCGACGTGGAGGACGGTAGCTCTGACTTCGAGCCTGTCATTGTAGGTCGCGATCGGTGACGCAGTTGCGAGCGAATCTGTTGACATTGTCGTCTAGAAGCCAAAAGCCAAGCCTGTAAAGAAGGGCGCCGACCCGAAACCTGCGGCCAAGAAATCTGCTGCTCCAAAGGCGAGACCTGGTCCGAAGCCTAAGGCGACTGTCCCCAAGAAGCGCTCTAAAAAAGATTCGGAAGATGAGGCCTCGGCCAGCGACGCGGTCGATGCCTTCGATGATGAGTCCCTTCTTGCAGATACCCCTCCCATGGCAAAGAAGGTCAAGCCGAACCCGAACCCTGTCAAGGGAAGCCACAAGAAGCCTCTTGGTGATCTCGTCAACGAAGCCATTGGGACCGATGGCGCAAATGATTCACCACAGCCTCAAAGAAAGAAGCGTGTCTCTGAGCAATATCAAAAACTCACTCAATTAGAGCACATAATCAAGCGTCCCGACACATACATCGGTTCCGTCGAGCGTACAGAAAAGCAGATGTGGGTCTACAATACTGCGCAGGACTCGATGGAGTTCCGTGAGGTCTCATACGTCCCCGGCGTCTTCAAGATATTCGATGAAATCCTGGTCAATGCGGCAGATAACAAGCAAAACGATAAGAACATGAACGAGATTCGTGTGACCATCGATCGCGAGAAGGGCGAGATCAGTGTCTGGAACAACGGCCGCGGTATTCCCATCGAGATTCATTCGAAAGAGAAGATCTACATCCCGGAAATGATTTTCGGACACCTTCTCACGGGCTCAAACTACGATGACAACGAACAGAAGATCACCGGAGGGCGAAATGGTTACGGCGCCAAACTTGCCAACATTTTCAGTACGGAATTTACAGTCGAGACCGCCGATTCGAGACAGAAGAAGAAGTACAAGCAGACGTGGACCAAGAACATGTCGGAGATGGGCAAGGCGAAGATCACCGATGCCAAAGGCGAGGATTACACCAAGGTTACATTCTTCCCAGACTTCGCCAAGTTCGGCATGACCTCCATGGACGATGACCTGGAAGCGCTTTTCAAGCGTCGCGTCTACGATCTTGCTGGCACCTGCAAGGGTGTCAAAGTGAAGCTCAACGGCTCTGCGGTCCCGGTCAGAAACTTCAAGAAGTACAGCGAGATGTACACAAAGGCCATCAAGAAGGAACGTGGCGATGAGGCTGCCGCCGATGCCTCAGATATCATCACAGATTCTCCTGATCCCCGTTGGGAGATCGGGTTTGCTGTCTCGGATGGCTCTTTTCAGCAAGTCTCCTTTGTCAACTCCATCGCGACCACATCCGGAGGCACCCATGTAAACTATGTCGCCGACCAAATTGTCAATCGCTTAATGGAGGTCGTGAAGAAGAAGAACAAGGGTGGCGCACAACTGAAGCCAAATCAGATCCGCAACCATATCTTCATCTTTGTCAATGCCCTGATTGTCAATCCGGCGTTCACATCCCAGACCAAGGAGCAGCTTACCACGAAAGCTAGTCAGTTCGGAAGCAAATGTCAGGTCTCTGAAGAGTTCATGAAAAAGGTGGCAAAGACCGAAGTCATCGAAAACATTCTCCATTTTGCTCAGCAGAAGGCGGACCAGATCATGAAGAAGTCTGATGGCAGCAAGCGAAGTCGTATGAACAACCCAAAGTTGACCGATGCGAACAAAGCCGGCACCAGAGAAGGCCACAAGTGCACATTGATCTTGACGGAAGGTGACTCGGCCAAAGGTCTGGCCATGGCAGGACGATCCGTTGTCGGCCCAGATTTGTTTGGGGTCTTCCCCCTACGTGGTAAGCTTCTCAACGTCCGAGACGCTTCGATCGATCAGATCTCGAAGAATGCCGAGATTCAGAACATCAAGAATTTCTTGGGCCTCCAACACAAGAAGGCCTACACTGATACCACTGGCCTCCGCTACGGTCATTTGATGATTATGACCGATCAGGATCATGATGGGAGTCATATAAAGGGTTTGCTGATCAACTTCCTACAAGTGCAATTCCCCAGTTTACTCAAGATCCCGAAGTTCTTGGTCGAGTTTATCACTCCCATCGTCAAAGTATGGAAGGGCGACCCCAAGAATCCTACTCAATCCCGGTCTTTCTACACCATGCCGGAGTACGAAGCGTGGAAAGAGGCTCACAAGCACGAAAAAGGTTGGGAGAACAAATACTACAAGGGATTGGGTACAAGCACTACAGAAGATGCTCAGCAGTACTTCAACGACATAGATAAGCACCACAAGGAATTCGACGTCATGCAGGACGAGGAGGCGTCCTTAATCGAACTCGCGTTCTCCAAGAAGAAGGCAGACGAACGCAAGGAGTGGTTACGACAGTTCAAGCCTGGCACATACCTCGATCACACCACCAAGAGCATAACGTACACGGATTTCGTCAACAGGGAGCTAATACTCTTCAGTATGGCAGACAACATCCGTTCCATTCCTTCCGTCGTTGACGGCTTAAAGCCCGGGCAGCGAAAAGTCATGTATGCATGCTTCAAGCGAAATCTGAGGAAGGATATGAAGGTCGCTGAACTGGCAGGGTTGGTGGGTGGAATGACCGCTTATCACCACGGCGAGGCTTCTCTCCAACAGACGATTGTCGGCTTGGCTCAAACTTTCGTCGGATCGAACAATATCAACCTGCTTGAGCCATCAGGCCAATTTGGTACTCGAAACCAGGGAGGTAGTGACTCTGCAAGCGCTCGTTATATCTTTACCCGCCTATCACCTTTTGCCAGGAAGCTCTTCCACCAAGCCGATGAGCCTCTTCTCACCTACAATACCGACGACGACAAAAAAATCGAACCAGAAGTCTATGCGCCGGTCGTCCCCATGATTCTTGTCAACGGTGCCGACGGCATCGGAACCGGCTGGAGTTCCTCTATCCCCAACTACAATCCCGAAGACATCGTGGATAATCTGAAGCGTAGAATGGCTGGCGAGGACTGGAAGCCCATGCAACCATGGTTCCGTGGATTCAAAGGCGAAGTCAAAGCGATTGCGCCAGATAGATTCCAGTTCAGCGGTATTATTACGCAGACCGGTAACACTGAGGTGGAGATTACGGAGTTGCCCATTCGCACTTGGACACAGGATTTCAAGGATAAACTCGAAGAGATCATCAAGGCGGACAAGGCTCCTTCGTTCATCAAAGACTACAAGGACTACAACACTCACGACTCTGTGCACTTCATCATCCAGATGGATGAGAAACACATGGACTCCGCCGTCTCCGAAGGGCTTGTGGAGAAGTTCAAGCTCACCAAGTCTGTAGCAACGTCGAACCTTGTTGCGTTCGACCCCGAAGGCCGTATTACGAAGTACGCAACCGTCGAAGCCATTATGGATGAATTTTACAGCTATCGCCTCCAGCTGTATGCTAAGCGAAAAGAGTGGCTCTTGCAAGAGATGCAGAGGGAATTGAGACGGTTCACCAACCAAGCTCGATTCATCCAGATGATCATTGATGGTAAACTCAGCATCTCCAAGAAAAAGAAGGCTGTTCTCATCGGTGAACTCCAAAAGCTTGGATTCGATGCATTCCCCAAGACTCAGGATGCAGCCAAGAATGGCGAGGAAGAGCCGGTTGTCGAAGAAGATGCCGATGATTCTGTCGATGCCAGTTCCTATGACTATCTTCTCGGCATGCCTCTTTGGTCATTGACGCAAGAACGTGTCGAGCGGCTGCAGCGACAGATTGGTGACAAGGAGACGGAGATTGATATCTTGATGAAGAAATCCAAGGAAGATCTCTGGACCCATGACCTTGACGAGTTCATTGCCGAATGGCGATTCCAGCTGGAGGACGAGCAGAATCGCAAGCGTAACATCCGAAAAGGACGACGTGTCTCGAAGAAATTCGCAACGGCCGCCTCGACCAAGCCGACCGTCAAGAAGCGAAAGGGACTTGGCGACGATTTGGATGATGATTCTGACTTTGAAGCATTCGTGCCCAAAGCGAAAAAGGCTGCGCCCGCCCCCAAATCAGTTCAGCCTCCAAAGCAGCGCTCCATTGCGGCGTATGTTGCCCCTAAGACCAACGCCTTGAAAAGTGCGTTAGAAAAGAGAGCCCTTTATACTGATGGTTCCAGTGACCCCGTCGAAGAATCTGAAATCGAGGCTGCGAAGCCCAAGGCTAGCAGCCAAGCCAAAGTTGGAAAGGCCGGATCGGATGTTGATGCTGCTGCATCTAAAGCTGGCAACCGGCAGTCTCGTGCTGTAACCAAGAAGCCTACCAATTACGCCCTTTTGAGTGATTCAGAGAGCGACAATGGAGATGGGCTCCTTGCTGATCTTGGTGACATGGTCAAAGGGCTTCCTAGCAAACCCACCACTGATAGTGGCAGCGAAGCCCGAGCCCTCTTCTCAACCTCGGTGTCTCGGCCAAGTAGCAGTCACGGTTACAAGCCGCTGTCAAAAGCAGTTGCGAAGACATCAACGAATCTGTCAGATGACGAGACTGACTACAAGATGTTGGCACCTCAACAGTCTCCAAGGCGATCCATCATTGTGACGAACAAGGATGAAACCAACCTCGCCGAAGAGCCAGATGACGAGGCCCTTCCCGCCAAGAAGGCTGTCACCAAGAAGGCGAAGAAGACAGTATCCGATGATAGTGACAGCGACGCCGTCGTTCCGAAGCCTAAGCAGAAAGCACGAGGGAAGAAGACTATCGGTGATGATAGTGACAGTGATGTGGTTTTAACCAAGCCAATTAAAAAGGCTGTTCCCAAGAAGCCGGCGAAGGATGAGCAACCGAAAGCAAAGAAACCCGCGGCGAAGAAAGCTGCTCCAGCAGCTAAGAAGGTTGAGCAGTCCCCAGTTGCTAAGGCCTATGCAAAGAGGTTGGCGAAGAAGAAAGTCGTGGACTCGGATAATGAAATGGACGCATTGGCTGATGATATTCTGAAATCGCCCACGGCGACGGATTCAGATGAGCCTGCAGCAAGCAGGCCTGCGGCAAGACCGGCGAGACGAGCGGCAACGACGAAGAAGGTGACGACTTACACTTTTGAAGACGACGACGATGAGGATGACGATGCTGGTTTCCAAGATGATGGTTCCTCCGCAGCATTCTCTGATGAATAATGTCTTTGGTCGGCGACTTTGCATTCGGAGCACGGTGCGTGTGAGGAAACGGCAGAGGTCAGGTGAAAACTCACACATTCGGAGCTTCTGGACATGGTTTTCTTTGGAAAGAAATGCAGCAGCTGTATTGGCCGAAGGTATCACGGTGCGACGGTGGCATAGACTGCTTCGAATATGACATCTTAAGATCAACGGCTCGCTAGTCCTGAAATCTACTCGTCCATGAACTCTGGTGAGACCCACGGGTACAGCTCGAAAGACGGTCTGTGAACCTCTATCGACAATGCACGTTGCGAACAGCAGAGTTCTGCACCAGTCGTTTCCGACGCACCCCGTGGCTCTGGCTTACTACTTCGATCCATACCGGCAGCATCTAGAAATCGATTTCGTGCTGTTGTGTACCTTTTTGTGCATATCTTGACACAGGTGTTTCTTTGTCTGTTCGGTAACTATTGCAAGGCTGACCGTATAGTGGACTGGTTGTGCAACATACCAATGCAAGGCACCGCGGAGGAGAATGGAGCCGCAGGGGCACCCAGAAACCGACAGTCACAGCAACTCTGTGAGTCCTTTCGAGGTTAAGTTCTCATAGGCTGATGAATGGTGGTTTTCTGCTCAACGCTCCATTCATGGCCGACCGGTATTGCTCGAGGGCAGCTGCAGACAACGTCCGAGTGATGCCAACCCACCCTCGCTCTTTGGCAATGAGCTTTCTTGCCATTGGGAATTGCCCTAAATGCGATGCCTTCAAGTTGGTCTAGCTGCTTCTTTGCAATGCACGATCTTTCCCGTGGAGGTGCGGAGAGAGAAGGCCACTCGTATGCGGTTGCTGTACTGGACATGCCGGCCTTGCAGAGTTGAAGACCGGCCAGTTCTTCCCTGCGCCGTTCCGATACCTCAGGAACGAACTTGTTCACCGCTTATCCTGCGTTTCAGCCAAAACCAACACCATGGGTTCTTTGATTCGTCAACGTTCGACGTATCCAGACATACCGCCTCGTCCATGATCTGGCCTAGACTGGCAGACTGCCGCATCAACTGCAGGAGTTCGAAGACGTGCCGCCATATCTGAGTCTCTCTTTGTGTGTGAAAGTCGGAGTGGACCTGGTACAATGATTTCATCCAAAGGGGCACAGTTTGTAGGGCTCCAAGCTTTGATGTGCTTGTTCTCTGGGAAGTTGTTTGCCATCTATATCAAGCAGGTGTCGGGGGCGTATATCAAACCATCTTCTCCAGTCCAAAACTCTCACCTCTCCATCGATCCAGTCAAGACCCCATCAACCGGAACCATGGCTGCCATTCAATCTCTTCTCAACCCAGCACAAGAGGGGGAGAGCTATGACAGCAATAATGGCAGCTCCAAGGAGGACCTCTCCGCCGTGGACAGCCAGACCTCACCAACCTCGGGGCTGGCAGAACAAGCCCTGGACAAACGCATTCGCAAAAAGCAGAAGATTTGCAAGGATGCTGCAGTCTTCAAACCAAGTACTGTTCGAGGGGAGTGCCGATATCCGCCGGACGAGTTTCAGGACGAGCTGCTCGAAGCAAAGCATCAGATGTACGAAGTGTATCCCATCGGCGACATTGCAGCCTACCCGAGACATATTCCCTACAACAGTGAGAAGAAGCTGTTTTGGGAGAAGACAGCGAGGGAGAGCTTTGAAGGTACCGGGGTTCCTCCAGCGATCCATGACGGTGATAGGACTGACCATTTCCAGTATTTCAGTACCAGTACAAGATTCCCGGCGATGAGACCACCTACACCATGCTGTGGGACTACAACATTGGCCTGGTCCGCACAACACCGCTGTTCAAGTGTGGCAACTATTCCAAAGTAGGGCTGAGCAACAAAATCAATTGAAAAGCGGTGGGCTGACTGCTTCCTCAGACAACACCGGCGAAGATGCTGGCTCGGAACCCAGGTCTTAAAGAACTCTGTCATAGCATCACCGGCGGAGCTCTGGTTGCGCAAGGTACGTGAAGATGGTGCATACTGGTCTTCTTCGCACTGACTCGTCTCAGGATACTGGATCCCGTATGAAGCAGCAAAAGCCGTGGCGGCAACGTTCTGCTGGCATATCCGTTACGCGTTGACACCTGTCTTCGGCAAAGACTTTCCCAATATCTGCCTCCCTCCCAACAACGAGAACTTCGGCTCCATGCAGATCGACCCCGAGATCACGAGATACTGCGCTGCGCAAGCTCGGCATTATCGCGAATTAGAAATTCAAGCAACACCTGGTCCAGCAACGGGCCTATCTAGTCCGCGCACGCCTCAGACACCCAAGGCTCGGCCGCAACTGCGAAAAATTCTGCCCAAGCCATACAAGGAGACCGACACTACGAGCGAGTACTCAACCGACACCGGCCCAGAGGACAAATACGAGCTATCTTCTCCTTCACCACAGATTGCCTTTACCAACCCTTGGTCTTCTGTCAACTCACCTCGCTCTCCGTCCCCCCAGGTGTCTTTCACCAATCCATGGTCGCCGGCCAGCACCACCAGATCATCGTCTCCTCACGGTGCATCTCGCAAAGGTCGAAATGCAGCCAACATTCCCAGATCACATACACCACTTGATTTGCTGCCACCGCCTCTCAAACCACCGCACACTGCCCCTAGCACCTTGCTCACCCCAACCACGGCTGAGGCTGCGCCATGGACACCAGCAGTGTCTCCTAGATCAGCTTTACATCGTATGGACATTGACGAAGAGTATGATGGGGGGTCAGATGACTCGGATGGTGGCAAGAGACAGAAGGATGACGTTGTGAGGAAGAAGTCGTCACGAGGATTCACAGAGACCAAGGCTGCGTATATGTTGATGAAGTTGAAGACACAGACACATCTGCCCAACCCAGGCTTCACATCACTCAAGCGTCGAGCATCCGCGTAAGTGGGATCTGATCCGAGGCGGAGACGATATTGGGCATGTTGAAGAAATGAGTTGATGTAGTGATGGGCACTGAATGACAAGTGATATCCAGATGGAAGTGCTGGATTGTGGCCGGTGGTGAAGTACGGGCATCAGCATCTCGCACATGAAGTCTGTTCCTGCGTCCATCGCAAGTTTCATGGTCTGGTCAGTTGTGCCTGCCACAAGATAGTTACACCTCACTTGACCTTCACTTTGGCCAGTCTCGCTCGTTTCTCATTTCCCACCAGCTTCCGTCCCACCGACCACCGTCTCCTGCTTTGCACATCCATCTTAGTATTGGCTCTCCTCGTGTTTGGTGTATCGAGTAATTGTTACCGTTCACTCGTGTTCTTCGAACAGACTCCATTGCCATTAATCATGTCGAACACGGCCGGCTTCCCACACAGCAGATTCTATACATGCCGATATTGGGCTTTGGGTCCACAGTGCCCCAACATGGACGCCTTTCGCACCGTCACCTGCGAGTTCGCTCACTACGATACAGGCGACCTCGCAAGCCATTTCCAACAGAGGGGCACTTGTCTCACCTGGAAACACTATGGCATCTGCGGAAGAGGTGCAGGGTGCTGGTATGAACATCGTGACACTGGAGTAACCGGTCTCTACCAAGAGGGTAGGATAGGACCGCAACCTTCACCACCACCATGAATAAATGCTGATGCAGTGCTGTAGCTGTCGAACTTGATGGCATCGAGCTCCAGGTTTCCGACGCGGCCGCGAAAGCTGGCTTCAACACATTCCATCATGAGGCCTTGTTCGATCTGATTTGGGCGGTCAAACGACTTGCACTGCGAGCAAGTGCTTCCCAGGCCCGCAGCTTCCATCCACCCCCCAAGGACCCAATATGTATGTGCTGTCTTACACCCACACCAAGGCACTCCGATTTTCCCAGTCATCCGTGCCGAGGTGGAGTTGCAACATGCTAACACTGATACAGATCCAGATAGATATCGTCCGAGTGGTATTGGTGATAATACAAACAAGAAGAGAGCGACGGTCACCATTCGGCCACCATTCAGTCACACCGTCGAGTTGAAGTTCCATCCCACCAAGCCGTTGATGAGGAAGCGGCCATTGGACGATCCTCAGGGAGGGCAGGCAGATAAAGTCATCGACTTGACCACAGGCCCGGATAGCGGGGATCTGATGGATTCTTCTCGTGACACATCAAAGAGACAAAAGGTGGCAGCAAACGAGCATACAAACCCTACGGCATCTTTCGGCCTCGGAAACTCTCAAGGGTTCAATACAATCTCCACTCCAATACCCCCGGCGTTGAACAAAGGGTCTAAGTCACGACGTAAGCGTGGAGGTAAGAAGGGGAAAGCCGCACAAGAGGTTCCAAGAGTGCCGCTTACAGCCGCCAACGCTGTACCCATTGGGCCGAGGAAGCCACTGACACCCGAGGAGGAGATCAAGAAGCAGCTGCTCGTGGTTAAGGCGAAGCTGGAAGAGGCAGCAACGAACACCAACAACTGTCAGGCAACCATGAGGGCGCTTTTCGATCGTCATTACGCCATATTTGACAATGACGAGAGCATGATGGCACTTCAGAAGCTGAGTGGTCACATGAACAAGGTGTACGATGGTGGAAAGGACGGTGCCGGCGAGGCTGATAAAGCGATAGCATTGGTAGATGGCCGTACGGAGGGGACCAAAGTGGTACTATTTAGCGGATTATGAGCGCATGTCCATTAGCACTGTACATCGATTCTGCCACCAGCTCCTGTGAGGAGAAACGAGGTTCGACGGGAAGACCTCAGAGGTGGAACACGATGTGTGCTGTGCATCCGTTAGTGTTGGCATAGATCAAGGAATTATGGTACTCCCTGGATCGACAGGGCTGAAGGTTTGTCGTAAGATAGCTGAGACGGAAAGAATAGCCGAGCATGGGAGACGCGTCTTGCTTCAACCTCAACTCTGTTCCCTTGTGGCACCAGAGCAACTTTGGTTGTCCCGCGGCATCTCAGTTATCGATACAAAGAGGTGGCTGCGGACTGATGCGCCAGCAGTAGAGATGGCTTCTGTCACCAGCAACCTGAGGCGCGTGAGGATCTTCGGAGGAAAACGGGTACCTGCTGCAATCCCTCTCCAAGCGGGCGATGAATTTGCAATCGGACTTGCGAGACATCATATTGCAGACGAGCATGGCCGCTCACCATAGCGCGCCGGGTTCTGCGCGGTTAGACTCCCGCAGAGTCTCACCTTACGCGATAGCAATGCTTTGAGATGCCACGTTGAAAGCCCGATGGCAAACACCATGTGGCAATGGATGATGCATGGAGAACCGAGAGAACTGCAGGAGCCGTGATACCAAACATGATTTGGCACGTTGAGATGATTATGTGTCACGTCCGCGACGGCAAGGCGCAGAAGAACAGAACCTTCATTCTGCCGCACCAGGTAAACAAGTTCCGACTTCACTTCTTCATGGCGCAGTCTGCGCAAAGTTTTTCTCACGGCGCACCGATCTCTCACATCTTTCGTTACCGTTTCAAGAAATTCATCGCTGCGGCGACCACCACCATCTACGGACGGGTCGATGCATTGCAAACAAAATCGCCTACTATCTCTCCAAGCCAGTCCTCTTTGACGGTGGCGGCGCATCATTGTTGTTGTCATCGTCGCGGTGACGCTGCGGTCTATTCCTGACGGTCTCGCCTGCTGGTTCAGCCAACATGGCTTCTCAACAGACCAACGACAGCCCAGATGATACCGCACTCGCGATTTCTCCTGCCGTCATTGTCGGCATCGTCATTGTCGCAGCATTCTTCTGTACCCTCGTCTTTGCCAGCCTGTACCGCTTTTGCGGTCGCCGCACCAGCAGCAAGCACAGCTTAACATCGGAGGCATTTGCTGCGCGTGACTCGGATAACATTGTCGGGATCAATCCTGATGGCGCATTCTGGAACCCCAATCGACAGAGATCTGCTGCTCAAATCGCACGCATGAAGGAAGTGAGGTGGATCAACAATATGTACGCATGGGAACGAGGTCGGTACGCACGACTGGAGGTAGGGGAGATCAGACCCACTACCATGATCATGGGCAGAAGAGGAGAGAACCGAAGTTGGGACGAGTACACCGTGGCGGAAGACGGTTCCGGGCGAGATGTGAGTGGCCACGCCCATTTCTTTTGCGCGCGCAATACCGTAGCAGTCCGCTGACGAGCAAAACAGAGCTCAGGAAACGCGTCAGGAGAATATGCCGGTCCCTATTACTACAACGCAGACAGCCCGTACGGAAGTTTTGCATCCCAGCAGCGACTGAGCCACCTCGCCCCGTCCACTAACGGCGCCAGGGCCTCATATCTGTCGACCGGCAACGGCGGCGGACTCCTGCCGCGACAGCCATCCGCACTTCTCCCACCTCCCATCAACGAGCAACCAGGAACTGTTCTCCGGAGAAGTCCACTCAGACACGAATATCAAGTTGACGCGTCAGCCCGAGATGACGGGTTGTACCAAGAGACTGCGACCACGGCAGGCCTGCGCATGGTCGGGCGAGAACCACCAGAATTGGCTACCCAGCCTCGGACCCTCAGTCCTAGGATCACGGTCAACGATCGGATCCAGAACGTCTCTGAGCTGTATTCCCCGGCATATGCGGAAGACACCAACTTTGAAACAATTTCCCTGCGCGACGAGAGTCCTGGCGGCGGCGGTGGTGGTGGCGGCGGCGGCCAAAATGGCAGAGGCAGTGTCGATCCCGAGCAGCAGTCACCCTGCAACTTTTCCAGACCACGAGAAGGCCACAACGTGACACCAACGCAGCGCCCAAGCGTGATCGTCACCAACGGATCCCTCCCACAGCTTCAACTGCAATTCGCGCTCCCGCAGTCTCACTCCCAACAAACGGTCTCGAGCATCTATGACGAAGATGAGGGTGTCGATGTGAACAGTCCGAACGAGCGGGACCCGATGAACGGTCGTTCTCATCACTTCCAGAACCACGGGGATGGAGAGAGCAAGCCACGAGAGGAATCCGGCCAGGAAGTGGGTGGAACCATTCCAAAGGAGAATGTCAAGGACATGATCCAGGAGTGGGAGAGAGTGAATGGACGGTTTGGTAGAGAGTGTTGAACGTGAGCTTGACGGCCGTCTTTGTGATACGTTGCTATGAGTCCTATGCGTGCTTGCTTGCGTGCGAAGGGACATGTGGTCCACATGACGAAATAATTTCCACGGCTGGACCAGAAGTTGAAGTTGGGTGGCAAACCCTTAGTCGGAAAGGCTCTTCCTTATGCTGCGGCTCTTGGAAAGTCTTCGCCTGGTCCTGGGAGCTTTTGGAAACGACGACGGCACATTTAACGACTAGGACAGGTCCAAAGTAGAGTGCTCAGAACAGAAAGAATCACAAAATTTCTTTGCATACACGCGTTGATCTGGTCTGTTGCCTTCCATATAGTCTTCCAAGTTCTCTCCCTCTCTCGTAGAGGTGGAGATGAGATGGAGACAGAGTGAAAGGAAGATGTAGGACGCCTAGTCCGTACCCTACCTTATGGAGGTAATCTGTACGGTCCTGTACTGTAGTGTTGAAGTCTCCCGTAAATCGTGGACCGCAAACCGTAGACAGGCTAGTGACACAAGTATTGTGCTGGAACTGGCCTGCTGAAGTTCCCTGAAGCCACACATCCGAACCAGTCTGAACAAAGAGTGGGAGTAAGGGTAGAGCAGGAGCAGAATAGCAGGAGGGGGGAAGAGTGGAGTATCTATTCACTTCTACTCGCCATTTGACTTTTTTCTTCTCCTTGGATTCCAGGTCCTCGCAGCCTAACTCTAACTTCCATTTCTGCTTCCATTTTGCTCCGGTCTCCATTTGTATCCTAATTTTCAACGCCGCTAAGTTCGCGGAAGAGTTGGGTTTCGTAAAGAAACTAAAAGTTAGAAGGATAGAAAAAGTAAAACCTCAACCATCGTTTGGTTGCAAATGAGGAGAAACTTTGTTTGGTTAGAGTGCGCTCCAGGGGACGGTACGTACGGGGTGATGGTGGAGAGGGACATATATGTATATAAGCGGATGTCGTCGGTTGTAGATTTCTTTCATCTCCATCTTCGAGGACACCCTTCCTCTCCATCTCGTCCTGACTTCTAGTCCGCTGTCGGCATATCTCGACCCTCGATTTTCGGTTTCTCCATCTGAACGCGGGACCACTCAATCCGGTATCAGACTCGATTACATATTACATATCATTATATCGGGATCCAGTATCCCAATACCCGTCAGGGCCTTACCCTCACCCTTTTCGAATCACTTCTCCGCTACGCACCAAACTACATCCCACCTTATCACATCCCGTCCCCCTCCGCATCGCTCTACCACGACTCAAATCCATCGCAATGGACACCATTATCGTCGCCATCTTGGGCCTTCTCTTCGGAAAGTCCATCGGCATGGCCACCCCGCTTAACATCTACCCTCCCGATAATGTCAACGTGGTGTCCGTCTCACCGAGCGTTGGGCCTGTCGCGCGCGTGGTGTTTGCTTCGGCGTCCAGGTCTGGAGGCGAATTCGGTGCCAGTGACATTCCTACCCTTGTTACTGTTCCTTTCCTCGCATTGGAGGAGGGTGACGATGTCGTTACCGCTATTGACGACACGGCGCCGACTGCTGTTAGTGGGGTTGTTGTGCGTGACTAGACTGGTGTGAGGGTAGTGGTCGTTGTCGTCGTTTGAGGTTCACGAGAAGGGGAGGACGAGGTTGGCGTTAGTATTAGTGATTGGTTTAGAGTTCGTATTAGAGGTTAGAAAGTCGTTGTGAGGGATGGAAGGGTTGTCAGGGGATATTATGGCGCGGTACCACGGTGCTACGGTGTGGCTTTTCATTGGAACTCAAGGGCTGAGGAGCATTTCGACTCGACTCGACTCGACTCTATTCTACTCAACTCATCACATAGATCCATCGATGTTGCTTCGGGCATGACAGGTTGATTACTCAAAACAAGACTCGAAAAACAGAGAATTCCCTCCCTCATGTAAGTCGTGCGTGCGTACCCTTTCTTGATCAGCATATCTCGCACTATTGTCGTCACTGCGCAGGCTGGATCGCAGGTCCTTGTCATACGTCGCTAGAACTAGACTCCTTACAACGCATACATTCCCGTTCCACCTCCCTATCAGGGCATTTACTGACCGCAGAAGAAGTCAGGCACATTGTCGTCGCCTCTCTCTCTCTCTCTATGTGTGTGTGTGCGTCACATTGTTTCTCCGACTCGCCTAATGTCCCAGAGACCAAGTCTTACCAGCTAAGCTTGCTAGTGACCAATACATCCTCCCCCCACAGGTATAGCAGTCCATATACAGGGCATCCTATCGAATGTTCCGCGTTCTATTGCAGTTGCGGCTGCCGCAAGACTTGACGAGGCACGTTACATGGCCGCAATGGCATTTGGTGACGGTGTTGGTGCACATCTTGATGTCTAGAGATGAGCCGTAGAGTTCTAGGGATGCAGGGTTCTTGCGGGCGTCGAACTTCTGACTGGTGTAGAGTGTGAGACTGGTGCTAGGTATCTAAGGTGTAGCCTCTGAAGCCTGTATCGCGGTGTGGAGTCGGCGTATAGCCACAGTAGGACCGTTCAGTCTGTAGAAGCAGAGAGTTTTATACGGTGGGTAGATTTATCCCCTTGGTGCTGTCAACCAGATTCATATCGGGCCGCGGGAGAGGATATAACTATATACTGGCAACGGTTGCAATGCTTCCGTTTGAATTCCCCCTCCCCCCTGGAATCAACTCTCGTTTCCATTCCCCCCTTAAATTATTATCATGAGACGGATATGGACGGTAGTGAGAGGGATTTCATCGTGGCGAACAAACGGGCACCCTTGATCTACTTGGGTTCTCTATCTCTCCTTGGCGCATCCCAATATGTTTCCTAGTGGAATTGTCACGGTGTTAAAGAATCAGAGGTCCTAGTGCGAAACGTATATGATCGCGAAGATTTCCGGCCCGGCAAAAGGGCAGGATGATGACGGGAGAAAACATACCCTGTATGGCTCGTGTCGGGCACAACGTGAAATTCCGGCCTGGCGTGGTGGTGTTTCTCTAACCTTTTCACCTGATCATCCGGAGGCAGCAGGCTGTAGTCGTGATGAGGACGGAGAGATCCCGTGCTTTGGTTCGTGACACATCGCGTTTGATCGGGGCTCATCATTTCGGGATGACTTTTGTGATGATAGGAGAATTTTTGCGCACCGAGCTTGCTGGTCTCGGCTCCGTGTTTCCTTCATGTGTCCCTACAGTTTAAAGATATTAGAACGTAACACGCGTCCGTGGCCGAGCACTTGAAAGTGTGGGAGGTGGAAATGTGTGTTGCGGTGAGTTACCTATGCGAATGATTTACAGGGGTTTCCCAGCCTTGCCGCGTCGTGACGCCGAACATTAGACGTTGTGAGGTTGTAATGGTTCCCCGCTACGAGGTATATTTCCCCGAACGCCACTTTCTCGTACCAACTTTTATTCAAGTGGGAACGTTCTTGCGAAAGTGACTTCTACATCTGTCTGCCCACCTATGCCAGTCCCGCATGGTGTGAAGACAAGTATCTGCCTAGCTAGAGACGGGTGCACTTCTTCCATCGCATGTCATTAGAAATCGCTCGCTTCCCAGTCGATCTGCGTTGCCCCTTCCTCTACTGCTGCATCGGCCGGGCGGGTTGCAAGAAACCCTCCAGTAGCGTGTACGGCCCGGGATCCCTCCGCAGAAGTCTGTCCTCCTTCCCTACCTCGAGCGCGTGGTATTGTGGGCGCCATGGATCAGACGCTTTGGTGTCATCAACATACGATTGAAGCCATTTCCACATCCCGCCCATAATGTTCAATTTAGCCTCAGCCACAGGCCATGAAGAACGCAAGAAATTCCAGACCTGTCCTTTACCGCCCCAGACGGGAAGTTGATGGCAGCTGTTGCGTTGCTTGGTTGAGGCTTGTCCTTCACAGCCATCCATGGGTCGGCTTCGAGGGCGGCGTTCGGGTCGTAGTCCTTAGGCACGCCTTGTGTGACCAGGAAGGGCTAACGGTGAAGAAGGCAGCTGTATCGCAGTCAGCTGTGCTTCAAACCACTGCCAGAATTATGCTCACTCATGTTCTTCATTGCGCCCTGTATGGTCCAGCCAGATAGCTTGATGGTCTGAATCGGGAAAATGCCACTGTAAATATTGATTACGTGTATAGATAAACAAGCAAGGTATTGACCAGATAGTTCTTCACCTACGCCGAGCATTGTCACCGGTCAGGGGAGATGCATCAATATGTTTTGGCGCCAGCGTTGGATAGTTGGGCGGCAGAATCTTTTCCGGGGGCCAGGTTGTGGAAATGGCCTATAAATCTTCTTGAAGTTTGAGTTTCCTGGGTTGTGTCATCAATGTCCCAGCAGCAGACAACACCATCAAAGGGACGGTCACACTGGGACGAGGGTGTTGGTTTTCAACTCAAATCTCGAAAGCTTAATCAAAAGGTGTCGAATTCGTGGCTCTTTCTGTAATTTGCCATAAGCAGTTGAGGTATGACTCGGCGTCCGGGGTATCGTCTTGCATTTGTTTGATTAAGTCGGCCAGTTGGGATGATACTTTGCCAGCTCCTGGCGGGGAGTCTGCGAAAGGAGCCCATTTCAAGCCCTCGGATGTTTCACCCGGGCCCCTATAGAGCACTGAAGTGTAGAATAAGGTGTCGCCTGTGGAGAACTGGAGGGCAGGGTCTGGAAAATGAACAATGACCCAGCCGAAGATCGGGCTATCCCAGTCGTCGCAGGGCTGCCAGATGGATTTGACGCCGACAAGAATCCCGGGGTTCAAGTTCATGTAAGCCGCATTGATTCTAGCCTCTTGGTTGATGGCAGGTGCAATCTGTATAAAGGGCCCAGCACACCGCCGGCCGACGTACGCTTATCAGTGCTCCACCAGACCGTGTTCAGTGTGTGCTTGGGTTCTCACAAGGTCGTAGGACACAGTTGGTTGGGCAGGCAGAGATGGACCACAGCCTCTTGAAGAGCGTGCGCCATGGTCGGTATTGGCTTGGATACGAAGTAAGGAACAGCTTGACCGAGCTTGCCGACGACATTCAATTTTGTGATTACTTCATTACCATCAGCTTTGAGGCATCAACGGCTATAGGACTTCAAACTTCCCGAGCTGGCCATGTTGAACAACTTTGAGAGGTTGAGGCGTGCCACTGGAGTTTTACACAGAGCCGAAAGATGTCTTGGAAGTCTCGGGGCCGATGAGTCTGAAGTGTCTGTCACTTGTACCAATTTCTATACCTTTGGTGATAGCTGCTGGAGGAGGCGTGACAGTCTCATCACCTTGGACGCAAAGGTTCAGCTTGACGTGTGCTGCAGTACCCATCGTCAGTAGCGAATCCTCATTGTAGCCAGCTTGAATTGCAGTCCAGAGGGTGAGGAACGGGTGAGAATGCAGTGCGTAACCAGAGATTGTATCTTACTGTACAGTAAATCGCGGTTCAATTGGCACTAGGATGAGTGGTTTGGGACTTGGCGCCACCGAAGCGGCCACTTCGCGCTGGGACAAACTGAACAAGTTGCTCAGCTTTGACTCACCAAGCCATATCTCATCAGCACATCTATGCTGGCACATGGAAATTGGCACTGTCCATATGGATACCGATGTGTCGAGGGTCCTATCCCCCTCGCGTCCCAGGCAATCAACGAAAGCAACACTTCACGCATCCTTGTATCGACGCATTAGCTGAGAGACCCTCGAACCTACCATTGATTTCAGTATGCTAGCGCCGTGAAACATCCAGATACGAGAGCGTCTCATTTACCTCTGTGTGCAAGATGACAATCCTGATCAGGCCGACCCAGGCAAGAAAGGGTTTACGAGAGGTCAACTGGGGGGGGGAAAGCAGCAAATGGCATTAGCGTCTTTCTGACTGAGAGGGTGGTACCATCAATCCAGCGGAGTGAGACCAAAGCTCAACCGCCAGACTCTGATCTTGAGCTATCGGCAGGCCGCCGTTGCCGGGTCATCACGAATGGAAAGCTGGTCGTCGGTCATGCCTTCCAAAATACCCAAACCGCTGCCGCCAATGCCGGCGACGAGAGCTCGGATGAAGGTCATAAAGCTGATCTAAGCACGAGAGCAGTACGGACAGTGCCGAGTCCGCTGCTGCGAAGGGCACAACAAAACCGAAGGCGGGGCAATTGGCTGCCTCTAGGTTATCAATTCAAATTAAACATGGCAGTCTGTTTGTATGAGTCGATGCTACCTTGAACTTGGGTCCGCTTACTTTCTCCGTCCGAAGCTTCAACCTGGAAATCAATCTGGGCGGTGTTACCCTCGACAGTCTCCAGGACATCTTTGATCCAGCTAACAGAACACTCCATGTCAGCATTTCGGGCCTCGAGGCCGCTGTCTCAAAGCCGCCACTGACGGTCGAGGGCGTCTTTCTACATGCGACTGGTGTCGACAAAGACAATCGGCCTTGCGGGGCGTCAACGTTGTTCTGAAAGAGTGGAACATGTTAGCCGTTGGGTAAAGACGAAGAAAGAACGCTGCAGAATGGCGGTTCTCTCAAATCCGTCTTCATGTGAGTGTATACCTCAAATCGGAGTTCCGCCATGACTTGCTCACTCCTACACAGCGATGGAAATTGGGATGAAGCATAAACCCAATTTGAGTTGGTCACTTTAGCAGGAGTACAATTGAGTTCGCATTGACTGGGATTTGTCGCTGGGCAGCGCTTCCTTTGTCACCCTTGAGAATCATCTGAAGAACTTGAAGACCTCCAGCATCTTCAAAGATCGAAGCCTGGGTCCCATCTACTCGTTCCCGATGGGCGACTGCGAACCAATCCCTCACAGTTAGAGATTCGTGTAGATCGCTCAAACGGCAGATGGGAAACAAAGACTACTCACGGATTTCCAGGCGGAACCAGCGATGAAGAGCGCTGCTACTGCCTTTTGGAAGAAATACTCAGCCGACGATGATCCGTTTCAGACCACAAACCCCTCGAGTCTCTCTGCGCCGGAGAATCCAACAACGCCAATGTGCCAGGGGTGTACGGCTCACTCCGCCTCCTTCTAGACTTTCCAAGAGTCCAGCGGTAGATTATGATGCCACGGCTGCAACGGAATCTGACTTCTACAGCGACCGACCTGTGTCGCTCGAAGCAGAGCAGTCGGTATTACTTGGCAGCAAATTTGAGGTACCGAACGCCACCTCATTCGGTTCGGCTTCGAGAGAAACACTCTGAGACGTTCTAGCAAGTGTTTGGACTGATAAAGGTAATAGAGATAAGGTCAAAGCAAGACCTGGGTTCGAGGAGACACACCCACTACCGCACCAACGACACCTGACACAGACAGCACTGGAGGCATGGCAATGTGTGCATCGCCGCGGGGATGGGACCGCAGGAAACCTATGCCCACGTCGTGCAGTCCGGCGCTGACACCGACACCCTCACCGGCGGCGAATGCGACAGCTCAACCTCCAGTCCTTTCCCCTGCTTCCCACCCCATTTCAGATGATGAAGGCCAACTGACGGGCAACAACAGGTGGTGAAACCTTCGGTGGCTTCTCTGCCTCCAGGGCCCGCCGAATGCCAACTACAGAGCAATCCGCGAAACATCCTGATCAGCGACTTGAAGTAGTTCCCTGACATGCCGATGCACACTAAGCCGTCGTTGTGATTGCCATCGCCGTGTTTCGAGCAAGTGGAAAGGTAAGGAAGGAAAAGAAAAGGACACGTACAGAGAAGCGGGCGAGGGCTTCCGAAACGAGGCATCCATCAAAGGGCAGCGAACAGTCGCCCCTTCCTGTATGTGCGAAACGAGGAAACCATACTAAGGACTGTATCTCCGAGCACATGCCACGACTACAGTATCACTGGTTGGCCAAGGTAAGATCCTCGAAAATTTACACTCAGAAATGGTAGTACTACAAAGACACGGCCACGCATCGTGGTTGATCGAATAGTATGCAACCGCAGACGCTGGCCGTATTGAGACTCGCGATAGGTCGCAAGCAAGCTATCCAACAGCAGAGACCAGTTGATTCGCGATGTAGGTATACAGGCCACGGGTGGTCTCGAAATGCCCATGCACCAGAGCCCAAAGGTACTGTAAGGGTGGTCCTTGAATTACCTTTGTCATATCGCTTGCCGTATAACGCAGCCTTGGGGGATGCTCTCTGGAGCTCGGAAAGAGGCTATTGCCTGCAATCCGTACTGGTACTGTTGTAACTGGTCCTGTACCTCCAAATGATCCGCCACAGAATAAGATGGCCACGGAATGTCCTCGGTTGGCATCGGACAATGATACGGGCAGTCAGGAGTGACTCATTCTGAATCGATATGAGCGTGCCATGCCAGCAACCTAGATGACGGCTAATTGGGCAGCCAGGGGAGCATTCTGCGAGATAAAGCAATTCAAGGACGGGCAAAAGAAGTCTTCAGCTTCACATGGGCTACTTGATCATTCGAGTCTCCGCCGCCACAGTCTCGCGCGAGGTTCGTTGGCTGGACTTTTGGCCTCATCTGTGCCACTGACGACGAGGCTGCATATTCCGCTGTCAGGGCGAGCTAGTGATGCAACATACTTGACCACCGTTGTTAGAGATCTCGCAAGACATTTCCGCCGGGGCGTCCTCAGCGTGGCCCCTCGGACCTCCTTGGAGTTGTATAAGGTTGATTCGGTGCACAATCCTCCGCGTTAAGGCGCTCACGCCTCGCTAAGGAGTTACTTAGGAGAGGATAGTATCTTGGGTCCGGGGCCCCTTCCATCTCGCTTCAGTGACCTTGGCTGAGCAAGTCTCCAAGGGCCCTTCAGGTCCGTTTCTGGCGCTAGCTGAGGATGGAAGTCGCTGGGTTACGTACGTCTCCTCTCCCTGATGTGGTGGGATTGATTGACACATGTCTTTTGGTCAGATCCTGGTAACAACGTGCGCGCCTGATCGACAATGCCTATCAGGGAGGAAATAAGCGAGAAGGAGGGTGCCGATCATTTTTCCCGGTAAGGACCCAATATCATCCCCTAAAGCTGTGGTTGCTTGCGCCCCAATTAAACATGTCGGATGATTCAGCCAGAAGTCTAATCTCCTCATGGTACTCCGTAAACACGAGCCGAAAAGAGAAATCAAGCTCTGCTGGTGCTGAGGTCGAGGACAATGTCCACGAAACCTACGCGACGGAAGCAGGCGTTGCGAAAGGCGGCCGAAGTCCGTTTCGTCTCCTGCTTCTGCTCCCTGATCTGTATTCGGCTTCGTTAGCCGCCAGTGTGATATTTTATTGGCTGCACAAGAAAAGCCACCACGGGCGAATGTCCCAATTGAGAAGCCACAAGGCTTGGAACAAAAGGCCTGCATTGTTTGGCCGTAAGCGGGAGGCGCGGAAAAGAAGAACTCCGGAAGCTTCCTCAGGATGCTCAGGGTCGGAGGGTCCAATTGCTGCAGGGCAACTGCGCGTGAATCCGGTGGGTTTCTCCTTCGAACTTCACCGCATCTTGCGCTGTAAATTCGGGGCAGATGCTCCGTACACAGTGCCTAGTGGAGGCTTGAAGTGTCATGCAGGGTCGATCAATATTTCGCCCTCATGTCGGCATATGAGTATTCCCCTTGTATGGTGCGCCGCCTTCATCATCAGGCATAAATTGCTTGGACAAAACCAAACATTTAAACAAACTTGCAACATGGTTGTCCTCAGTAATGTAGCACAGGTGCTGCGAAGTACTTGATTCGAGCCCTAGCCACGGGCTCGGTTGGAGATTGTGGTTAGGATCGACGGTTAGATTTGTGGGCAAGAAACGTGGCAAAGCGCTCAGTTGTGAAGCCATATCGCTTTCAGGAATAGTGCTGTGTTACAGCTATCCCAGAAAGATCATTGCTTCCTCGAATCCTCTACTCTATTGCCTCAAATAGGACGATCCTTATCCGTTTTGGACGAGCAGTGTTCAAATTGAGGTGAAAATGGTGGCTGCCGATCAAACCTCGCTTAGGAGCACCGCGTGTCGCTGTTCCCCTGCAACTCGTGCTTGGATCGTCGTCAGAGCCACAGGAGTCCAAGGTGGATGATGATCTGGCGCGTTGTTTTTGCGAGTGCTTGGGTGTGGCT
Organism: Phialophora chinensis; assembly: GCA_016109575.1. Taxonomy (NCBI): domain Eukaryota; kingdom Fungi; phylum Ascomycota; class Eurotiomycetes; order Chaetothyriales; family Herpotrichiellaceae; genus Phialophora; species Phialophora chinensis. The sequence goes on from JADWPU010000013.1 coordinate 694,955, forward strand.
ACTGTGCTGGGGTATACGAGCAGTTTCGACAGCGAAGAGAACAAAGTCGAGCGGTGGTTGGGCCCACAAGCCACGGGCAGCTACGTCGACGGCCCCGTGTCGGACTTTGACGTGCAGATCGCCTGCACCATGACCTTCAGATGCGGTCATACGTTGAATGCTGTCGGATTGAAAACCTGCCTGTCTGACGATCCGTTACCTCTCGCGACGGGCAGGTCTAGCAAGGTTGGCCGCAGGGGACATGCCTGTCTGTCAAAGCTGCCGAGGCAGACTGTCAACTTGGAACCTTGTGCGCTCACAGCTCGTAACCTGCTGTCTCATGCTGGGAGGCACTTTCGGCGGCTCGCCTAAAGGAATGCAGCCAACACTAAAAGTCTTTTATTCCTAGCACATGGAATGGCGTAAGCGCGGAAGTAAGCTTGCGACCAGTAAGATAGTAGTGAGCTCTGAGCAACGCTCTTTGTTGCTTTTGATACAGTGAAATGGGCCACAAGTATTCGGCCCAACACAAGAATTCAAGAGTGGCTTGTGCGTGGCCCGAGCCCGATCATCGCTTAGAGGCCGCTCGATGGCTGGCGATCGAGAATCACTATTCAGAATATCAAGGGAGCCGATCGGACAGTCGGAGGTCTGAAGACTCGGCTGCCAGCTCAGGGAAGGAGTTTAGCGGGACTCCGTTTACAGAAGTTAGATCGCGCGTTGTGGCTGTTTTGGCGCCGACTTCGTGCGTTGATGACGTTGTTCTTCCGTACCTACTGCCCTTTTGCAGCAAAGCATCCAAGAGTCCGGCATGCGTGAAGTCTTCTTTCAGTTAACGTGACCCAAACTGGTCAAGACCGCAAGGCCGTAACATTCATGTTAGTCAAATACGAGGGAGCGTTACAGCAGACCTGCCACGATTTCAAACTCGCAGAGGCTGCCGAGTGGAGTGACGCAAGAACTGCAAGTGTACAGCTTGAACTCCTCGGTATGCCTTTGGATGTCCCGTGAGGGCACTGGATATTGAGATCTCTAGCTCTCTGCCTTGGCTAGAATGTCCGTCGCATGACCATATCAATGAAACTCACCATCCCGGGGAATATTTTGCTCGGTGTGATGGAGGGTGTTCTGGGCCATCGATCTGCGGCGGCATGCACTGAAGCGAGGCGGGAATGCACGAATCCTGCATATTTTCCGTCGAGCGAGCTCGCTCTCGCCCTTGCTGTTTCCAGGTCATATTTTGTGCTCTCATCAAGGACCAATTGTGGCGTCATTCGACTGTTCCACGACCGAGTGGGCAAGCGCGATGTTCGGCGTGGGTTTGTGCGGACGGACATGCCTGCAGATCGTCACTTATCGGCCCGGAGACGGTGCATTTGATGCCCAGTGCGTCTCCAGCACCAGTGTTTCGCGTCTGTGGCACTGGAGGAATTCCAACGTCCTCTCATTTGGCAATGATGGAGCTGTGAACCGACTAAGAATCCAGGATACTTGGGCCTAATTATTAGTCGGTTCGCTCGAGCTTGAGCCCAAGCCCAGGAGGGCCAGAGACCAGTCGAAATCGGGCAGTTCGTGTGCGTGAGTCAGTGCTTTGGGTAAAGACGCGGTATCGGTAACTTGAGTAGGCGATGGAATCTGCCCTGTTAAAGCCAAGCAGTCAGCACGGCAATCTCTCAAGCGAGGAGGGACGGGACAGGAAGCAAATCAAATGCGCCGCACTCGACCTCTAGGGACTGATCACAACCTTCATCTGCTCATGCCACATCACAAAGGGCAGTTCGGTGTGGATTGAGAAGTAGCACCGGCTGATGGCCAAAGACGTCAAACTAGACTCACTGTGAACAGCAAAGATCGGCGGGTTGATTGCGTGAGGAGTGCATGGCTTCCAGGGGGGCCATGACAAGTCGTGGAGGCCATGTGAGAACCACGTTGTGGGCAGCAAACAACGTGTTTCTGGGCAGCGATCCCAAGGTGCGGTGGGCCCCTCAACGCTCAAACTCGTGGCAATGACGGGCACTCACGGCGGCCTTGTGCGGGCTTTAAGCTGCGCTTGTTTTGGGGCTACTGGGGACTTTCCGGCATCGTAAATGTGAACATCCCGCCCTTTGTTTGGGTAAGATGGGCATAAGGATGGGCACGACAGCGTCTGTAGCACTGCCGCCTAGCACGCCCCAGGATGGGTATTTGACGCCCCGACTTGTTCGGTTACCGTAGCCACGGGGCGGCGGTGCCTCAATTGGCCAACCTGGCTCGTGGCGCACTTTGACTGTTATTTACGAGGACAAGTACCGCGTACGCAGTGCAACGAGATAAGACGCAATAACCGTCGATCAATTCCCATCCTCGCGTGGCATTTGAGGCGTCCTCACTCAAGACGGTGCAGACGCCAGCGACCGCTCCGGACTACGTAAAGACATGTCTCTCTCAGTGCGCTGGCCGGAATTGTTATTGCTCTTTTCTTTTCTTTCCTCTTGTCTCGAAATGGCAGTCAGGTGCGGTGCAGCTCCAAGAAGACTCTGGGTTGGCGTGAGTGTGCCGTGAGCCGAGGAACATATCTCGATCGGGAGGCTTTAGAAATCTTCTCGAAGAAGGGAACCGATCTGAAAACGGGATCGATCTGAGATAAAGCAAGAAAGATGGATACAGCATGACTACGGTGGCGGCGTGAATGGCGGGCGGGAGCATCTTCACCAGTCGAAGATGATGCGGTCCTCCGTCAGAGCGTGAGCTCAGCTTGAACAGAGGGTGACTGCGAATTCGCCAGCCACGCCGCACAGCCAACAGGTCAACGGCCTGATCCATGCTCTGCCTTTCCCTGCTCTGTGCTCCTCGCTCGAGTTCGTGCAGACACGCGAGCCTTGAAGAGCTGCCATGGCTGTTATTCCATGGATCCCCTTGCATCTTGCTCGTCCACCTTGCCCAACTCGGTGGGGAGCACTTTTCTCGCCTCGTAACTTTCTGCTGAACCCTTTTTGATCATTATCCTGGCCTAGCCTGCCCACACAGGGCCGTTTTAAGTGACAACGTCGTCTCAGTGTCTGCTGAGCCACTTTTTCCCTAGCTTGCCCGCTTGAAGCATTATGAAGCAATCGAGCAGGCTCAAACTCAGAATTGTTGGCCCTTTGCAGGGCAACTAAGCGGTTTAGTTGCTGGCAATACCACCAACGAGCGTGGCCTCGTATCCTTGTACCGTCCCCGTCTCTCTTGTTCGTTGTTTCCTGGATCCTCTGACAGCAGGCCGTCTTTCCAGCATTCCTACCCCCTCAACTGCGCTGCCGGCTCTTAGACGTGGATCGGAGTCCGCCTCCTCCTACCCAATCCTCCCACTGTTCCAATCTATCTCTTCCTAGACGACGGCTCCGGGCCCGCATCCACACGCTGATTGGAAAATCACCCCGGTTCATTTCGCTTTGGGACTTCCTCGAATCCAGTCTCCCCCTCCGCATCTGCTCGTAACCAGACGCCGCTCAAACTTGGAACCCACAATACGTATCGTGACCCCAAACGGCGGCCTCTCTCACTCTTGCTGTATGAGCTTCTATCCTGTCCACCCGATGGACCCTTACTTGGGACTGACTTCACCTTCTTGGTCGCTTAACCTCAACAATTTTCCGAACCACTCGGTCTTTCGTTCTTCGACTTCTTTCAGGTACACTGTCTTTGAGAGGTTTCTGGTTCCTCTATAGCCCCGAACGACACCAGGAGCCCTACTTCTTGAGAATATCCGGCTTGCACCGTAAGGTCCAACAAATACATAGGTCGACTTCGTCAAGAGTCTGGTCACAGCTGTCGCCATTGGCCTGGTACCTCGCCAAACAAGTTTTCTTTAGCCGACAGGGCTCATCTCACACTGGGATCTCTGAAAAGCCACATTTTAGACCCTGGTAGACGCTGGATCCAACCAGGGCCTCAACCCATAACTACTCGGCTATCCCCATCGTGCTCCATCTCGGTCCAACTCTGGTTCAGATTTGCTACAGCCATTCTGACGCTTGGACTGGACGTCATTCGAAGACTATTTGGCCAAAGCTATCCTCTTGATATAGAAAAGCTCAATCCAGGTCTGGACCGGATAAAGCACGAGCCCTGGCCTGGTTTCACCCTCTGCATGTCCGACAACATACCACTCTGTTGCTCGAACAAACCATACGACAACCGCCTCAATGTTATTAGCGTTAAACCCCCCTAACCATATGAGCAAGGACATCAAGCCCCCTCATGACTACCAATTCTATCACAAACCAACACCTTCACGATACTCCCCTCCAGAGTCGCCTCGCAATCTTCACTCATTCTTTGAGGAGTCGAGGATGAACAACTCTCACAGAGGGTTGCCGCCATTGCCTACTGGTCTCCCTGGCAGTCTCAGCCTCCCCCCTCCAGAACGAGGGCATTCAACTGCTCCCCCTCCACTCGGCCATTTGCCGGCCCCTCCTTCGCAGTGGGCTGGCCAGGATGAGTCGATGCGGAGTTGGCTGCACGCAAAGGCGGAAGAGGATCGTCGGAAGCAAGAGGAGGAGAAGACCCGGCAGGAGGGTCTTCGGCTGGACCAGCGACGCATCGAGCAGGATATGCTGAGGGAGTCGCTGCAAGGAGGGGTTCCCCCTCCAATGGTACCTCTGATCTTTGCGGGTATTGGGGGAGGGAATCTCCCTGCACATACACTGGAATGGGCGCAGCAATATCTAGCAAGCTTGACGATCCAGAACCAGCAGCAACAACAACAGCTTCAAGCCCAACAACAGCAGCTTCACCAGCAGCAAATCCAGCAGCAGCAGCAGCAGCTGTCACCAGACATGCACCGAGACAGCCGCATGATCTCCTCGAATCCATACCCAGGGCACCAGTCTCTACAACCCCCGCAACCAGCACAACCTTCTGCTACGGCACCATCGAATCCAGGAAGAGGGTCTATATCGGGTTCAACCGGTGGTTCCGCTCCTCTCTCACGCCTGAATACGACGGATTTCATTCCCAGCTCGACGACAAGTCAGGCCGGTCGGCAGCAACTACCTCCGTTACATCAAGCACAGACTGCATCCTCCGAGCAATCATCTGGCCCGGGTCTATTCTTCCATCACTGGACCCCGCCATCTGCTTCTGCAGGAAACCAGCCTCCGACACCGTCGGGCAAGAGCACGCACGGCTCTCCCTTCTCCCAGCACGCAGCCTCGCACCTCCGATCAGACTACCAGAACTCGCCGAAGAAACGCAAGACATTGGGAGGTCACGCGGTCCCAGTGCCACCTACATCTCAACCCTCTGACCCAGCGCAGCCCATGTCATCCCGCTCGTCTCGGGAACGAGAAATGAGCCCGAGCCATCGTCACAGACCAACGCGGCATTCGCGGCAGGACAGCGATGCATCATCTCGCGAACAAGAGGCGGGCAGTCGGCACATTGCTCGACCGAGCAGTCGACAACAACGCAATGAGCTCAGCGGCGCGGCGGGGCCTGACCCAAGAAGGCAGTTAACGGGGTCGTCCACGAGTGGATCGAGCGAGGACAATCCACTTCGGTATGAGGGGTCGCATTCTGAAACACGGTAGGACATGCCACCTGGCTGGCTCGGAAATGAAGCACGACTCAGTTTGTGACGGGGCAGGGCCTGGCATGTGGAGTGGGGACGCAATTCTCTTCGGGGGTGTCTGACGGCGCGAGTGAAATTATTGAGCGCTCGCCAGACCCAGGTCTTTGCTTGCAGAGACGTACCATACTAATACGAGTTTCATGGATGTATACTAGCATAACATCTTGTCCCAAGCGGCCGAAGAGGATCGAACCGCATCTGCACGGTTCACCATTTTCCCCAGACCACAAAATATCACATGCAGCTCTCGATTTGCATCACGCCACGATCAGCATGTCATTCAATTTTGTTCTCAAAGAGCTCGTTTCCTGCTCCGACCAGATGACAACTCCATATCGCTTACGGTGTTTTGGGCGCTCTGTCTCGTATCAGCAGGAAATTTGGCAGGGCATCCGAGGTCGATACGCGAGGTTGGATATCTGAGGCGGCGAAGGCTATGTGGGGACGGTGGCCGAAGAGGATGGCTTGGGTTTAAGCCGCATGATTGAGGATCGGCCGAGACGGATGTGTAGATTCCCATGCAATCATGCGGATGGCACAAGCGAGAGTAGGCGACATGGATGGGGGCACTTCGACTCGAGGGCGCGATGCATCATTTCGGAAGTTGCGCCGGTGGGGGCATGCTTGCAAGACGTGCTTGATACGGATCGTGCAACCTTGAAACATGCTAGATGTGATGTATGGACTATTGCCTTTTGGCCGTGGAAATTTGGGTCCAGCCACATGGAGAAACCAAAGACGCACCGACATCAGCCACGCGACCGATACGGCGAGTTGAAACACAAGGTCGTGACGAATCCGATCACCTGAGATTGAATTCAGTAATCTCCCACAGGAAACAGGTGCAAGTAATTTGGCGAGCATGGATTCTAGACCCAGGCCGACCATGGTGATTGCGCATCGGCCCGCCCTGATTGTGTGCAGGATGGGGAAGAGGAGACACTTGGGAAATTTGTTTACCGCTTCCCGAGTGCGGTAACATGTTTGGATTGGACATAATTAGACCAATATAGACCAGTGTATATGAAGTGAGCACCCGTCATTCCAAGGACCATCTGGGTGGACGGAGCGCCGAGTACGTGAGCTCCTGGACGAAACAAAGCCATGAACACAGTGCGAGCAGTGCAATGTGAGGAGTGTGTGAGAAGTGTACAACGCTCAACGGTGAAACATTCTCAATGCGCGTTTCAAGTTTGGCCGCTACAGAAAGCGTGCAAGTGCCCGCAATCAACGGAAAATCAGCGATTGGCCGCGCCGACAGGCTTGTACTTTTGGTCAACTTCGGAATCCGGTAGGTGGCCCGCAAGGTTTCAGGTGTTAGTGGGCCAATCACTCACAGGCTGGATACGGTAGCGCACCGATACACACAATCCTCGCTGCCATTGTCTCTTGGGAGGAGAACTCAAAGTGCGCCCTGCTGGCTCGTACGCAGTACGGCCTCTTCCACAAATCTCTGCCTCCTTGCTCCGTCCTTGGCCGCATATGTGAATTCCTTTGCCTCGGTTCGACCAGCTTTCCCCTACTATGACGTGACGGTCGAAACCTTGTTGGCCAGTCGGTGACACCGAGCTGAAATACCCGTTGGGGAGCCAATTGGCATTCGGAGCCTGCCAGCTGAATCTCTCGCCACACAACAACCGTTCGGTTGTCTCCAACGGAGTGAAGGAAAACAAGAAAATGCTCATCGTCTTTGGACTGGAGATACGAGGAGAGGGGATCCTGCATACCTTGTGACAGACACCCCTGGCCGAATCAGGATGAGGTGTGCCAAACGTGGAAACCACTCTTCACCTCCAAGCTCTGTGGCGAGGCTACTTACCCCGAGAAACCCACCTCACATTAGCAACCTGGTCTGTGGAAGCGTACAATACGACCTGTCCATCGACATTCGAAGCCTCCACCATTTCACTCTACCACTCTTCCGGCTATGGATACCGATCAAAATCCTTTGTCTCGTTCCGAGGCCTTTCTTTGTTTGCAAAGCGGAACCGGCCACAACAAACTTTGACCGCACGAATGTGGACGGCGGACCATGTCAAATGACACCTCAGGTGCCACTCCCCACATTGTGCTGCTCAGCTAGGGTTCTTACGTTGCACTCACAGCTACTGCTGGGTAAGTATGCTTCAAATGCGGGGTGCATAAGATTCCGACTTTCGAGGAGTCGCATCCACGTCTGTTGGCAGGATGCAGTGTGATGGATACGAAGCGTTATTCTACAACGGACTGCTCATTTGAGCTGGACTGAGAAGCCATCGTACTTGAGGTGGAGCGGCCACGGCCACTTGGGAAGATCCTGAGGACAAATGCAGATGCTTCCTTTCCTCACTGTTTCCTACGCGCCCCATTTGCCAGGGCTCCTTGGTGACTGGCTGCTGTCTCGGTCTTGCATCAAGAGACTTGGTCAACCCAGGTTCGACCAAACTTTTCGCGATGGAACCTCAAATCCATACTCCGTTCATTCAGCATGAAGAGCGGCAGCATCTCTAGTCACGTGAGTATCTTTGGACCTATGGCCAACGCCACCCAGGGTATGGTCTCGTGTCCAGTCGCACCTGGAGCTTACAGATTGCCTGGTTTGCAGAGGGAAGCTTCACGCCCACTCCAGGGTGCCAAGGGCATAGCGTCTCCATACCTAATCGAGTTGCGACAAAGACAATCGCAATCTTTGCAGATGAATGTACCTATTGGCACGCCTACGCCCGAAATATCCGCAGGAGGGTGCATGTTAAACGACTGCAAAATCAAAATGCTGTCAAATCGCAGCCAATCATAACCTCTAATGCGCCTCCGAGAATGGTAAACCATGGCTTGGGGAAGGATTTGGGGCGCACGGTCCAGAAAGGCGCCATGGAACATCCTTCGCAACGAGATCGCACTGCCACTACGATGTCGCGCATTAGGTTCGCGAGCTCCCCTGCATGCCGACCAGGTTGGTGGAAACGACGTATCTTTATTCCCAAAGCCCCGTCGAAAGCGTGCACAGCGGGATGGGGGCCGTTCTGGCTAGCTGAACATGAGCTGAGCATCAGCTGCTCTGGACCAACCATCTCCCTCTGCGTCACGCGAGTACTAGAGACGCAGCGAAGCAATGCAAAGGGGCAACGTGATTGGTGTAGTAGCCACCAGGCTGGCTTCCTCAGGGGCGAGGAAGCGCCTGATTTGGTTGGGGTTGCTTGACGCGATCGGGCGATGAAAGCGGAGTCTGTCTGGGTCCTCCTGGTTGTTCTGGTTCACATAAACGGGCAGCAACTCCACCCGTGTCCATGACTGGTTCGCAACCGCGAGGAGCGAGCTCATTCGAGAAAGACCTCACTGGAAAGAGAAATCACTAGTGCTGTGGGCACACCACCGTCCCTCGAACGGGTGCGCTCAGCACAGCCACAACTGCCAGTTGAGGCTGAAGGATGCCTCCTGGCACAGACCATGACGATCATTTCTCATCTCGAACATTCTTCCCTTCTTCCGGTCCCCAACGGGCCCATTCTGCAGCTGACCGCTCAAAATCCCTTCCTGAAATTCTCCCTCTCTCTCTGGACTGACGCTGCATCCGGGCTGCAATCGATATCGCGGCAACCACAGAGACTGTGCGCCTGGGACATGCGAGATGCACGACGTCGGCCTCTCTATGAGCTGAATGCTCATGCCTGTCGAGCATTTTCTGCTTAACAGCCGAATGCGCCGATCTTGGGACACCGATGCACGGCAATCTACTGAACGGTCGGCTGCACTGTGGGAACTCTTTTGCTTCTGCCCCGTTGAAGCGTCAAGCGTCACAAGATGTCTCCGAGCACAGCTGCCCATCTAGCTTGCGATATCCACATCTCTCGGAACAGAGGTTATGCATGCGATCAGAATTCCACATCCTCCACGATCGGTCGCCATGAATGCGACGTCTGATCCTTTGCCCGCAGGAGCAGGAGCACGTCACAGCGACGCGAGACCCGGCACACTGACTCAGATGCTAGATGATATTCCTCCTAGCAGGCCCTCGTACTTCAACTCTAGCAATCGTGCGAACCATCGAACCACCCATCCGGAATCGCAAGCCGCTGGGTGTATGAGGACCGAACTATAGGGCGGTCGAAGCGACTACACTACGAGACCCTGTCCTCACCGTTACCCATCACGATGAACACGGATGATAGCTCTCAAGCCTTTTACCATTCTACAATTGAAAGAGGAGGTGCATTCCGGTCGTTCGGCAATCAAAAATGGCATATGAGAGCTGTCATCAATAGATGTGACCGATGACCCGACCGCAGGTTCACGTAATGTAGCACTAATCTTCTGGTTTTAGAGGCCTCTTGATCTGTGGCAGGTCCTTTCTGTCGAGCCTGACAAAGTAGCGACGTCTCACAGTCCGCGATGACAACTGTCGGCAGATTCGACACGCTCGTACGCTTGACTGAGAAGGTGAGACTCATTCTTCATGATTGACGACATAATCAAGTACTTTGACCCAGCCCTTCATGGTTGATGGCTGAGCAGGAACCGTGACACAGCTCTTCGATGCATTATATTGCGCTGCCATTGCATTGCAGAGGGACGGGGGCTGCCTCAGCCTCATGCCACAAGTTTAGTCCTATTGGCTGTCGAATGGCTTCAGCCGCACAGCTTGCAGCTGAGCTACTCTGAGAATTCAGCCAGCCACCCTTACTATGCCCGACTTTACTTTCCCCTCATTTGGGCGGCGGCCGCTGCTTCCCCTTCACTGTTTATTTGCTTCTCTTCCACAGAGTGAACGCTACCGAGCACCGTCATGAGTGAAGACAACAAAACTCAGGCGCCCGCCGCTGAGGATAGTGCGAATAAGGCTGAAGATGATCAGCCGGCACTTCTGCAATCCGGATCAGCCAATCCCGATTTCAACTTGTTACGGTCCTCTGTACGAGAGTCAACTGCGCGTTTGCAGTACCCGGAGACTGGAGAGTGGACTACAGAAGACTTGGAGAACATCGAGTCTGTCGCCGAGTCCCGGAACAACTATCTAGCTAACACCGCGGCAGAACTGCCGAAGATCTTTCACCAGAACAATGGAACAAGATCTTTCGCATCAATAAGGTCTTGTATGGCTTCACCATCAGAGAGTCGGAGAGCGACATCGTCAAGGCTCGGCAACAAGGTAGGACAAAGATTTGTCGCTTCGTCGGACGTCCACTCAATGTCTGTCCGCTCCTTAGCTTTCGTCCTGCAGCCTCCACCATCAGTGCAGGATGCAGTCCTAAGCGGGCTCCCCGAGTTCGAAGTTTGCGATTCCTCTTCAATCTCAATCAAACAGATCAAAACAGACCTTCAACGTTCTCTTGCCGAGAATGGATTCTCAGCGAAGTCCATCGGCGCCGCGCTGTAAGAGCTTCCTGAACTCGGGCCCACAATCTAGCTGACCGGCCCCAAGCGGTGGAGGAGCATTTGGAGTCACAGCAGGCATCTCGGCGAGTCTCAAGGCAGAAAGCACGCAGACGAACCTGGTGGACAGGGACAGGGCAGAAATGGAATACTACGCTGCTTACAATGTATACACTCATCCATCACAACTGTTGCCAATATCTGACCTCAGAAGTTTCCTCGGGCAAGGTTGTTCCTTGACGAAGACAATCTGGCTTTGTCTCCGCAATGTCAGAGAGCCCTCGAGGACATTCGACAGGACCCTACAGATCAGCAACTGCGGAAATTTAGCGAGAAGTTCGGTCAGTTCTCGCCAGTCCCGGGACTTTTGAGGCGATTAACGTATACCAGGCCACATATTCGTTACGGCATGTCAGCTGGGGGGTCAATTACAAAGTTCAAAATTCGCCGGGTCTCTCACAGAACTCAAAGATATTCAGAAACAAGATGCGTTGAAAAGCGAGATGGGCATCAATTTCAACGCTCAGTACGCCTCGGGTTCCGTCAATTATGGCAAGCAGCGTCAGACTGGCAGCCAGGACTTTGTGGGCCGTGGAGTGGATGTGTCGAGCCTGGCGTGGACGGCTAGAGGCGGCAACTCCCTGCTATGTGCAAAGTCGGTCGCGCCGAATCTGTTCTCGGGCTCCTGCTGACCAAATGTAGTCCGCCCGGCTGGGCGCGTAGTGTCGCGAATCCGAAGCATTGGAGAGTTATCGAGGTCAGTCTTCTACATGGTCAACCGCTCAAGGCTAATATGTGCACGTCAGCAAGAGAGAGTTGTAACTCTCCATGAACTCATTGGGCGCTTCGAGGAGTGGAAGGAAATTCCAAAGCTGTTCGAAGACATTGCTCAACAGAGGATAAAAGCAGCTGGCCGGGAAAAGCCGAAATGGCGCAGTCAGGTACGGCTAAGGTTGGGGGACAGAAGGCTCACCTGGAACGCCCTCGACAACAAATCACTCGATGTGACAGGAGAACCGCCAGAACAGGGCTCTGATGAAGCTCTGTTCACTGTGCTTGGCGCAAATATTTTCGACCAAGCCGCCGTCCCGTTCTTGCCAGCAGTAAGTTCTCACACGCGTTGGCACACCGTAATCCTGCTGATGAATGGTCTTAGTTGCCTACTGATTACCCGATCTACCTGATTGCCGGCAATGAGCTTCATAGGGATCCGAAGCTGAACAACCAGATACAAGGCATATTCGTGGACGACCGTGGAAAGATCAAGCCTGAAACGGTTGAGAGCAAACTTAAGCAGGTTACACGTTTCTCGATCCGCTTGGCCGGCCAGACTGGCAGATGGCGCAAGTACAACGAGCAACCGTTTGAAACCATCCAGTCCGGCGACAAAGTCAACCTGTACTGTCACTCCGTAGGAGTCGGACCTTATGCTAACATCGAGGATCCACCTTCATTTGCTACGCCAATTCTCTACTCCCCCTCCGAGCGGAAACTAGTGCTTCCAGCTTCACGTCCAGCCCTTCTGAGCAATTTCAACTTGCGAGAGCTCCTACGGCAGTATGACGAAGGGACTCTCACGGTCGCGGATAGGTTGGCTTTCGAGTCAAAAGGCTTCGTTGCCAGTGATGACAGGATTGGAAAGATCAAGTCACTCAAAGGGAACACCGCCGACTTGTCCCGTTCAGCAATGTATTCGAGAAGGATACCGGTGTCGGGTCCAAGAGCACTTTCCGGTGACACAAGTTCCAGCCCGTTGGCCACCAGACCAGCTTGGGAGAGGTTGTCGCAGCTTACTGCGGACACCTATTCTGGCTCAGAGACGATCACTTGGAAAACCCGTCTGCCAGAAGATTGTGAATTGGCGGTCTTTACGATCATCTTCGAGTGAGCTCTCGGTAGGCCGTACAGTCAGCTCGAGGTACATATTCCATCTTTCCAGTATACAGCACGCCAATTGACACGGGAAGATCGTTGGCAATCTGATCGCTTCACTCTACTGCCTGATTGGCAAGACTACATGATTTCGTTAAGATGCTCTTAATGCCAAAACGCCAAACATGCAGGGCAGATCTGCCCATATTCATTCACATCCAGTCTCAACCAAGCAACGTCTTCAGATTTCCAACCGCCGCCTCCAGCAACACCGGCACATATCCCTGCTTCTTGGCACCCTCGACTAGCCTGGTCGCTTTTTCCACAGCATCCTCGGCGAACTTCTCCCGCGCGTACTTCTTGAAAGCGGCTTCGATGCCCTCTGCGTCTTCAAGGGCCCGCGGGATCACCTCGGAGAAGATGGTGCTCGCGCCGGCCGCACCAGCGATGATGCTGAACCACTGTTTCTTCTGCTCGGGGCGCATGAGATCGAGCGCCTGGGCGAACTTGGTCGTTTCGTAGGCCGAGACGAGGTGGATCAGGGCATGAGCCGTGGCGATGTCCCGAGTGGTGCTGTTCTGCTCGCTTGCCGAGACGCTGGAGTTGCCGACCTGGTTGACGACTAGGTTCTTCCGGTCGGAATCGAAGCCCAGGTAGTATTGGACGATACAGCTGTCGTCCGCGGTGGCATGCGTCTTCATGACCTCGGTGATGACGTCGCTGGCCGTGTTGAGGAGCGGCAACTCGACGTTCAAGCGTACCTCTTCGTCGCGGATGATGCCCACGTCCTTGTTGATAATCAAGGTCGCGGACGCCATTGGCGGCGTAGCGCTCAACATCCGCGGGCCACGGTTCTCGAACATCCAGCTCCATCCCACAGGCGGTTTCGCGCCCTGGTCTTTCGTCGTGAGGGTGTCGTAGAATTTCTGCGTATCCAGCCCATTGACCGCCGCGAGGCCCATGATCTCCGACCCCGCGGGGATGTGAATCCCGCACTGGACCTGGTTCAGCGCCTTGGCGGACTGCCCGGCGCCCAACCCGCCAGGGATTGGGTACAGCGTCTTGCCTTTCGACGCGACGTTTTCCAGGACCACCTTCGCGCTCGGCTCCTGCAAGTTCTCCATCACATCCGAGGAGACCATGATGGTGAGGGTACCGTTGATGGAGCGCGCCACCCCGCCCGACACGGGCGCGTCAATCAGTTTCACGTCCGGACGGCCAAACTCGCGGGTCAACCTCTCGCGCACGTTCGATGGCTGCGTAGGCGGGATGGTCGCGTGGATGATGACCGTCACGTCTTGGGGGAGAGCGTGCACCGCCCCGCCCTGCGGGTCAAACAGGGCGGAATGCACGTGGTGATGGTTTGCGACCATCAAGCAGACCACGCTGGCGTGGCGGACCGCCTCGGCAGGGGAGGTGGCGGTCTTGGCGGGTGCGGTCGTGCTCGCGATCTCCTTGCATGTCGCGCGCCAGCGGTCCAGCGTTGGGCCGTAGATGTCGTAGCCTGTGACGGGGAAGCCGGTCCTCACGAGGTGGGTTGACATGGCGAAACCCATGGCTCCGAGCCCGATGAAGCCGACGGCCGGGTAGGGCGGGCTAGTTGGGGTTGAGGACGTGATTGCCATGGTGCGTGTTTGTATATTGATAATGATCGTCGATGGAGACTGATTTGACGGTGATATCGACGTTGGTATCGATGCCGCAATCGAGTCGATATATTCTGGACGCTCCGTCTCCGCGCGATCCAATAGGTAAACTGGCTGATGAATCACAGGAATACGCTCCAACGAGTACGATAGCTAAGTAAGTAGTGTAAGGTAGCCCTTGTGTCGTCTCGTCTCGACCCGTTCAACCAACCGACCAAGAGATGACTAGTGAACTTGGATTCCAAGGCTCTTGACAGCCAGCCGAAAAAAACAAGTATCGCAGCGAGTAATGATTATAAGATGGTTATGTTGATGGTTATGGCCTCAGTTCAAATATCAAGAAACGGTCCCCTCCTCCGCTCCCCTCTCATCCGAGCCCAGCTCTTAAAGAGAGTGCAGTGCAGTTGACTGAGTACCTAACTCCTCAGACGGCTAAATGGCTGGGGTGGCGACCCGGCCGGCGGTTTATATCGGCACATGTCCGGCCTGGCGTGTGCAAAGCAAAGAGAGAAACTGAATCTGAGGTGATGGTGGGGGGGGGCGAAATGGGGATTCAGTCTGGGTTGGCAGAGCACCTAGGACGGGGAGGCCGGGAGACCACCACCTTTGCACTGATTTTCAGCCGTGTGGATGTGGATGGATGGGATGTTTCTTCTCGATTTGCGGGTTGCGGGTTGCGGATTGCGGGAGAGGGAAGAAAAGGTGGAATGCCGACCAGCGCGGCGGATGCTCGGTGAAAATGCCGGCGCGGTAAATTCCAGTCACGTGAACACAATGCGCGCAACTCGGCAGATGAGGTTCTCCGTAGAACCGACGTGCCGACGTCATGCACTACGCGACTTGCGGTTTGCGTGGCAGTATGACTGTCCACCGGGGATTTTCCGCTCTTGACGACTCTGCCACGCCCGTCTCCTATCAGCTTCCCTTTCCAGTTCCCAATTTCTGGGGAGCTCGCTCTTGGACTCTCGCACCTCGTATCGATCGGGCTGTCGACTCGATCGACTTCTGACATCGATGTGTCTCTACGATTGTGAGACACCGACAATGTGCAAGTAGGAGCGCCGCCCACGAAATTTTGCACATTGGTTTGCTTTGCTCCTGGCGGGTTCAGACATGGCTTTCCCACGCCCTGGCTGATTGGTACTTGATTGTCTGACCGGTGAGCGGGATCCTCTTCCAGCATGAGGCTGCATCTCGAACACTCAAAACCAGCCCGGATGTCCGTGACACGCATACCGAGTATATCTCCCGACACGCATCAATCCTAGTCCTTTGCATACGAGCCGTCGTGCGTGAGTACACGATATGCCGGGCAGGCATACTCGAACTTTCGCCCGCTCTGCTGGCCGGGGAACGATTGGACTGATATGGCAGCCTCACTGACCGGAGAGCACCTGCACATCCTAGACGGTGCGTGTAATTCACGGCCGACGGGCGCGAAGTGGTCTGTGCGCAAACACGAAGCAGGGCAACTGCAAGGCAACCATTTCTGCCTCAGCCTTGTTGAACTGAGCGCCTTGGTGGCCGAGATCAGTCGCAAGGGCCTATAACATAGGACCTCCCCTCTTGCCTCATCCTGTTGGCTGCTGATCACTCGTTGAGATTTACCGACTACTATGCTCACTGAGATCATTGACTCCGTATGCTCGTTGAAATTATCGACTACCGTATGCCCTTTTTCCCTGGCGTTCAAAAGGCTGTCCCCTGCAGCAAGGCGGTCGAGGCATCCGCCCAAGGCTTCAAGATGGCCTCCAAATATCCGGCTCCAAAGGCAAGCAAGAACACCAAAGGCCCTGGAAAGGCTCCAAGTCTCAGACAATACCGTCAGGATGACGATCTGGCCTCCCAGCCTGAAACGTTGTATTCTCAACAAAGTTACAATCCTAAACACACACCGGAGAATCCCAACCTGCCAAATGTATCTCAATGGCGTGACAACGGTGGCCGACAGGGACCTTCACAATACGAGAGACGGCCTGCACAGCGAGAGGATCAACACTGTCAGTTACCGGAGCGGTTCGCCTCCTCCCCGACGCTGTCAGCCCTCCCCGACGTCGACATGTATGATCATATCCTCTTGCTTCGCAAACACGGAATGTCGGTGAAGCTCAACCATGAAACAGCAAGAATCATGTCCCAACAAGATCCCACTGATGCCGACAATAACCACCACAACAACGGCTTCCTCACTCACAGTTCACCCACCGACAGATACAATCCGTCACGCGCAGAGAGGCAAACCATCAACCGTGCCCTTACCTTTGTGATGCGCCGCGGTGCAGAAATCGACATCCCCGCCCTCGACCCGCAGCCGGTGTGCCATGAGTGCTCCGAGCCATTCGACACCACGAGCGAGAAGCTTTACCACTGCGACAGAGCCCGCAATCGGTGCGAACACTGCGCCGAGGATTTTGCGTGCCTGCTTTTGTTCAAAGAGCACATGAAGGACGAACATAAGATTTACAAGCACTTGCGTCGGGACTCGGGGTACAGCCCTGGACGAGGCCAGGGAGTCTGAGAAATGATAAAGTTTCGGTCTTTGAACGCATGTATTGTGTATTACAAGCCATGGTTCGGGCGGGGGTCTGAGAAAGTACGGTTTTCCGTTCTTGAACGATGTATTGTGTACTGCACGCTTTTGGTTGGGGCATGGAGATTATGGCGCTGGAGGTGTTGGATCTCTTTATCATTGTATCAGAACTGCTTCAGCATCGCGGGCCACCACGGAAACCAAGGCTGCTCTTGGTCGAATTGTCTTAGAAAACAGGGACGTGACTTCAGTCGACGCTGTGCGAATACTTCAACAAGGTCAATTTTATTCAAAACATCGACTCTTGTGGTACTTTTACTCGCTGCCTTTCTTGCAGGTACTCGTGCTCGTTCTGATCATTGGTACTCGTGCTGGGTACACCCCTGTTCGTCCAACCCTGGTGGCAGTGTCACCGTCCGCCAACTTACGTCATTCCTTCAGCATTACCATTTCAAGTTTTCTTTCCGTGGCCAACGCAAACGACCCTGAACGACTCTTTCCCACCTCCTGATTTGTCCATTCTTGAGATTCCGCCCTTCATTATCCTACGAGTAACTCGTACGATGCTCGTACCCTGGTTGGGTGCTGGTGGTTCGGACTCAAGGTGACGTATCAGCCACACCTGGCTTGCGACGAGTATCGTGCGTGCCACATGCCCAGTCTGCAGACCTGCCACATGATGGCATCATATGAGTGAGTACTCGTACTTCACTCTAGACACAAAACACAAGTGATCGCCCTGATTGAAGAACTCTGAACTGGACTTGGGACGTAGACTAAAGTCGTGGCGACCTGCTCACTAATTTTTACTCACTGTTCACTCAACTACTCAACCCCTCCGACCACAACGAGATCTCATCAACTCCACCACGCAACAATCACATCACATCACATCACATCCAACATGTCCGACTCCCAAGGTCAATCTCAATCGGACCAGCGCGACCAATCCCCAGGGTACTACGCCTCGACGAAACAATGGTACAATAATCAATACGAATCCTGGATGCCATGGATCGAAGACAAGGTCCTCGGTTGGTTCGGACAGAACAAGACGAGCTACGTCGCCAAAGGTACGGTGCATCCTCTTGTGTTTTGCGCGTCTCACATACCATACCGTGATTCCGATCGTTCGTTCGTTCGACTGTCCGTCATTGCAACGCGTGCGTTTCCGTTTCCATTTCCATTTCCATTTCCATTCCCCATCCTCATCCTCACTCTCACTCGCCCGCCACACCTCGTCTCGCCTCCAAGGAGACGCACACATGCACATGCTAATGATGTGGGAATGCAGGCGAACTCGACAAAACCAAAGTCACCGGCGACAAGAACGTCGATGCCATCCAGGACGGCGTCAACGAAGGTGTGACGGGCCAGTTCAAGAAGGGGGGCCTCCTCGAGGGAGTGGGCGATCTGGCGAGTAAAGAGGTGATCAATCGTGGGGAGAGGAAGGGGAAGAATGACAAGGGCGGCTATGGATTGTAGGCGCATAACTGCATGGGGTCTGTCAACTTCAAGGCATATGTATTGCCGGGGCATTGGAAATGGGGCCAGGATGGAGGATATGACAATCATGTCTTGGAAGGCTTTATGTCGACATCATCATGGAATGAATGGATCGATTGGTTTGGATCGATTGTGCCGGATTCACATGGAGGGCACAGGAAGGTCAGGTCCTATACACGCCCGTGCGTGCGTGCGTGCGTGTGCGGGACATAGGACCCGCGGGCGCCAACTTTCATTTTTGCTGCTGTCGTTGTGGTTCAGTCGATACGGTACGACGTTATGTGATATGATATGTAGCCATGTATTCGTCCCTATAATGATAGCAGGATGTCGGTCTGTTCGGATTCTGGAGTTCTGCATCAATATATCCAACTCGAACACACACTCACACTCACGCTCACAGTCACTTAACAGTAGTAGTATCCATAGTACATATCTCACGGTCAACTCTCCCTCGAGCCGGCCACGCACACCGAGACAGCTAATCATCCACCGACGGCCTCAAATACCCTGTATCCGACTTTCCTCGTCCTCCACCATCCCCTTCAACACATCATCCAGCCGTTGCTGGTATTTCTCCTGCACAGCCAGATCCGCACCCGCGAGGATCAGACATTTCGCGATCTCGCTGTTGCCGAAGAACAGCGCTGCCTGCAGTGGCGAGCCATACCGCCCGCCGGGGACGTTGACGTCGGCGCCAATCCGAACGAGGTACTCGACAACTTCCTTGGTGTCGACGGGGGCTGCCGCCGCCGCTTGGAGTGCCGTACCGTAGTAGCCTCCCGTGGCGTTCAAGTTGGCTCCGGCTTCGATCAGGAACTGAACGATTGCTTTCTGCGGCTTGGATGCCGAAACTGCCCCTTGCAGTGCCGTCCCGTTGCATACTCCCTTGACGGTATCGTCGATGGCGTTGATGTCTGCTCCTTGCTCCAGACGGCGACGGATTACTCGCATGTGGCCACGCGCCGCGGCTGCGAAGAATGACGCATGGCCATCATCACCACCACCACGACCTTTCTTCAATGCCGTGCCCACCTGTTCGCCTTTCACCTGGTGCAGCATGTACTTCTCCCGGCGCGTCAACGGACAATCACACTCGGTAATCACTGCTTCTGAGGCGCCTCCGATGTGCAGATGCCTTCTGACAGCGTCCATCAGGAAGTGCTTGCTTCGGAAAACCGGCTCGTCAAGGAAGCCTGTCCCAGTCTTCCTCCACACGCCTCGCTCGGTCTTGTTGAGGAAGTGGATGACTGGGGTGCCGATCCAGGTACCGTCACCGTGCCGTGGATCACGCAGGAGATCTTCCGCCGGACCTAATATCATGACGACGGGGCCAGGATCGCCTCTGTATTTGCATGTGGAGACGAATTGGTGCAGAGGAGACGAGAGATGCAGCTCGACATTGAAGAATAAGGGATCTTTCTTGTCCACGCGAGGCTTCGAAGCTTCTTGGACTTCGAAGAGTCTGGCACAGACGAGATGCCCATGCTGAGCATTGCCAGTGGACTTGACAACCACGTCGAACCGTTCGCAGCAAAACTCTGAACATACCAGCTCCGAGGCTGGCCTGAACTTCCCGTCGATGGCATACGCAGGCATGAAGTGAGATGTGAATGTCGGCAAGCAGGGGACTAGGCCAGACTCGGGATAAACAGGTATGTCATACGAAACAGTCAGCCAACCGGGTAATGGACTCTTGTCGACAAGCTCGAAGAGGAGATCTTTGGCTGATCGCTTATAGTCGACATCAATAGCGATACCCAAGACATGCATCATGCTGAAGATCAAATCCTGTGGCTCTGTCGATGTGCGAAGCCATATGTTTCGCCATGCAGCCTGTGCGACCCCAACTCCGCTACTTGGATGGGCGTAATGGATGTCAAAGTATGCACGGGTCTGTTCAGACAAGGGCAGTTCTTTGAAGGGCAGAATGCTCTCGCCTGTATAACCCTCCATTTCCATTTCGTCGTCGGCGTCTGCGTCCGTCGCATCGGTCGACAGCCTCTCCACCATACGATCAAGGCGCCATTCGTCCATGGAATCTTGAGTCGTGGAAAGTGGAGCATCCCAGCGTTGGAGATAGTATTCTACAATATCGTGGCCGGCTGGGAGGTAGCTCCCATCAATCGAGGTGATCTCATCCTCCAACGCATTGTCACAGTCCACGTCCTCTGGCTGATGACCATCAGTATCGAGTCCGTTGGATTCAGCATCCAAACCACCGTCTGAGTCTGAACTCGTGTCGGAGTTGATGTCGGTGTTGTCGTCGGTGTGGGTGCCAGACTCAACCCCCATCCTAGACCCGAAACCAAGATCCGGTAGTGGAAGTCTCTGACGCAAGCTGACAGCGAGAGAGGTCAACGCCGTTTGATCAAGCCCGAGACAGTTGAAATTTTGACGCAGTCTGTAATTACGATAACTGAGCCCCGTCCCGGGGGAATACAGCTGGCCGGCTCCAAATTTGCGCCCCACAAATGGGCCCGACCCGACAAGCTCGTCCAAGCGAACAAGCGCGATGCTTCCGTTGAGCATGTCGAACGAGAGATTGACATCATCTGCAACCCACGAGTCCGGGTGATCCCAGTGGAGCAAGACACGGGCGTCAGGGCCGAGTATGGCTTCTTGGAAAGTCCATGATCTCTGCATGTAGGCCGAGGGGCGATCAACGCTCTGTGCAGCGTGGACACCGCCAACCATGACCAGCGTCGCCGATGCATTACTGAAGATCTTGGCCATATTCGTGATTTGGAATGCCTTGTCCTTTGGGCTTGTCTGGTCGATACTGAGCAAATCCAGCCACATGTACTCACAATCAGAGTATTCAGCCGCGGTGGCAGCCTGTACCAGCCCCAGCCAGCTGATTGTGTGGGATTTACGGTTTCGAAGCTCGACCTTGAGCGGTCGATTTGCCTGTTTGCTTCTCCTGGCTGCATCTTCACTCGGTTGCCAGACGTGCGAGATCACACAGTATCGCGGCATGTTTGGTGGAGGTTGTGCTTGATGATGGTCATCGAGGCCGTCGTATGGAAAATCAAGACCAGACCATTCCGTCAGAACCAGCTCTGGATTGTCTTTTCGCAGCAATGCTTCAACTGAGATCAAGCGAAACAGGCCATTTGTGCCGCGCCCCTCGTAGGACCACGCGGCCGTCTCGTTCTCGGGTTTCCGAAGCAGCGTCCATGCTGTGCCTGGCGCTTCCGTCGGTCGCAGCATAACCTGTAGGTGGCCGACTTTGTCTGCTTCTTGCAGTATCGTGAGAAGATAGTGACCGATTCAGCAAGTCTCTTGCTGTTATGCTGTTAGGTGTACGCGAAATAACTTTCGATACGGTAGAAACTCCTGGAGCATGCGCCCACGTTATGGAAGCGGCTGAGCCGTCCATTTTCTGCTAGGAAGAATCGCTTCGCCATGGGGCTAGACTCTTTCCTCGAAGTACGAGAGGCCTCTGGAGTAAACAAACAGGCTCCGTGTTTCGAGGAGAACAATGGCGACAACGAAGCGACGTGGCGTCAGGAACACGGCGGGAGTTGTCGCCTGCGGAAAGAAGCTTTGTGGCAAGTTTCAAAGCGGGTATGGGACGCAGGAAAGGGGCTCAAATGTCACAACTGGCAAAAGGGGCGCGAATGAGGATGGCGAGATTATGAGAATGAAGATGGAAGGGAAGGTAAGTGCACGCATGGTAGAGCGGACGATGATAAAAGGTGGAAGAGTCAACTCAACTGAAGCTCGTGGTTGGTGGGATGGAAACAGTCACTGCGACCAGCGACGTCGTTCAATCTACTTGTTCTCCATATTTCCTGTGTTTACTTGGGTTCAGTGTCGCGGTTATAGATATCCCTTTTCGATCTGCTCTATTCTTGTATATGTAGTTGTGGTAAATCGGACGGGCAGGAAAGTAGCTGCTCTTCGTCCCCCGTTGTGGAGTCTATTCACACAAACATTGAAAAGTCCTTTTCTTTTGGATCGCCTTAGCCCCGCCGTCCTACTACTCTTTCTTTTCTTTAGCCTCATCTGCCAGTGCCTGGGCCCCCTTCTTCGCCTTCGCCCTCTTTTCCTTGGCGTATCTCAAACTTCTCGACCAGCCCGCAGTGATGGGCCCTTTCAGGCTCTGCATGAAACTCGGCCACCGGATTGTATGCTCAATGACCTGTTTGACCTCCTCCCTCAAACCACCGCCTTCCGTGTCCTGTGCAATGCGTTGCTCAAACGGCCCACCCTCTCGTCGGCGAATCCGATCTGGATCCTCGTCTTTGGTCTCCTCCAGCATCCTGTTAAACTCTCCCCGTGGGATCCTGAACTTGGACTGGTATTCGAAGTATAACTTGTGTCGGAAGGCATTGGGTAAGCGGCGAACCATATGACCTCGAGTAACGGGATCCATGTTCTGTGCAAGTTTTGCATTGACGCTCGGGTCGTTCAGCCAGTCCCGATCCGAGCAGGCAGGATCATTGAAGGTGATATTCGGGAGGTTATCGATCAATGGAGCGTAGAGACGGCGGAAATTCGGTAACTGGTGTGTAACAATGTTGTTGACTTTCCGCGGATCGTCACCACCGATAGTCATTCGGGGGTCGCCCATATACGAGATTCCAGCAATGGTCGAGTAGAGTTCCTTCTCAGTGAATTCGGGAGGTAGAAGAAGAAGAGCTGTGCGTACAGCGGCGATTAAATTGACTTGATTCGCCAGTCGTACGGCCGGATTGTCTCGCAGGATTTTGACGGGCTTCTGGAGTCGACCGGCCAGATAGAGGGTGTCCCATTCTGATAGGTCTCTGCACAAAGTATCCAGATTGACCACTCCATACTTGATGAGAGTCCCGTTGACCGTGATGTAAGGGTTGAAGTAGACGCCTGCGCCAAAAGAGTCCTGGATTTTGGTCACAGCATAAGATCCCAACGAGCCCACCCAGGAGTAGTGGTCTCTATGGTCTTGCAGGTTCAGCGAGTGCCAATGCTGGGTGTACGAAACTCCGAATATGAAATCAATCATCTTCTGGTTCCCATCCTGGACTTTCGCGACGGCCTCAGGTGGATTCGGATGCAGTTTCGCATTTCCTCCACTTCCTCCTGAGCTCTGAGGGAAAACGCCGGAGCCATATGCAAAGGCGTAGCGAATTGGCGCCCGAAATTTCCACAGTATTTGTCTCAATGCCTCCTTAAACTCCTCGTTTATGACAATGTGTTGATTGACTCCAAAGTCCTTCCCTGGCAGCTCGGAGAACTTGGATATGCTAAGATCGGGATTTTCCTCCCAGTCAGATGTACCAGACGTAGAAGATGTGCGTCCAGAGGAGCCGTCGTCTGAGGACTTCGTCTCGGAGGATCTTGAGCTGGTAGTGGGGGAGGGCGGCTTCGATGGGTTCTCATTCGGATTTTGTTTTGCTTTGGCAGCATCGAATCCGGGAGGTGGGCCGTCTCCTCTTCCGCTTTCCTCTTCTACAGTAGCGTAGTATCGGATGCCAGATCTGAAAGGAAAGCGTCGAACGGCAGAAGCCAAGGGGAACCCATAAACCTCCGTCAGTCCCCGCTTGCCCAACACGCTGGGCACAACCCGCAAGGTCATATTGTGGTGGAATAGGTTCTTTGACACGGAGCAGCGATCATTTTCGTCTCGGGCAGCGACTGTAACGACGCTCGCCCTTCAAGTGAACGGTAAGGGAGGAGAAGCTGGCTGACTGTGACTGCGTCAAACTTGGGCCCGTCGCGTGTGGAAAGTGAGCCGAAGAAATTGCGTCACGTGCCAAGCCGCAACGCGGTCCAATCCATCTTCGGCAGCGTCAACAAACAGATCCGATTGCAATGCGACCAACAGAACATACCCGGTACAGACAGATAGAACGCTTGACGACGTAGCAGTCATGGAGTATGCAACCCTCGAGTCGCGTCTGGCCACATTTGAGCCACCGACAAAACGCTCTAAACTCGGCTGGCCGCACAAGACACCCACCCCCGAAGAAGTCGCCCGCGCGGGTTTCTACTACAAACCCTCCAAAGCCAGCAATGATAACACCATCTGCTATCTCTGCGAAAGCCAGCTCGGTGGATGGGAGCCCGACGATGATCCAGTTGAAGAGCACTTGAAGCACTCCCCGGGATGCGGATGGGCAATATTGATGAACGCGGCGCATGAAGCAAAGCAAAACACCGAGACCATTGAAGATCCCACCGGTCAACTACTTACAGATGCACGGCGAGCGACCTTCGCGATCGGCTGGCCACATGAGTCGAAGCGAGCCTGGAAATGCAAGACAGAGAGGATGGTGGAAGCGGGCTGGCATTTCGCACCAGTCGCAGAAGGCGAGGATTATGTGTCCTGCGCTTACTGCAAGTTATCTCTAGATGGCTGGGAACCGAAAGACGACCCCTTTGAAGAACACCACAAACGGTCGCCAGATTGTATTTTCTTCTATTTCGCAGGGAGTACTGCGCCGGCCAAGCGGCCAAAAGCAAAAAAGGGACGCGCTTCCAGGGCTTCAAGGTCTTCGAAGGCCTCGACACGTTTATCGACGCAGTCGAACTCGCAGGATGCGTCTATGTTGTCCGAGGTCCCTAGTGTAGCTGACCAGGATATCCCAGATCTAGATGTTTCTCTCGACGCGAGTGAGATGTCTACAGTGTCGGTCATGTCAACGGCGTCCACCGCAACCACCAAAAGCAAACGGAAAGGAGCAGGAGGTCGGGCAAAGACAACAAAGTCGAAGAAAGCCAAGACCACGCGTACAACGAAAGCGAAGAAGGAAGAGCCTCAACCTGAGATTGAAGTTGAAATTAGGTCCGAGGCAGTACAGGAGATTGCAGAGAGTTCAGCCATCATCGAGGCCGAGCATGTACCGCTACAGGCTGAAGAGGTCTATCAAATGCCAGAAGTGGATGATCGACAGGAACAAGTCACTCCTAATCCTGAGCCTGCCCCCCGGGCCAAAGTCACATACCCATCCATCCCTTTGCAGAACACACCCCCCAGGATATCCAACTCACCTCGCCATTTAAGCCCCATTGCTGCACAAGACCACTCACCAACACCGACAAAACCACGCTCAAGTCGCTCATCTTTAGCGTCCGCGCTCAAACCCACACCCAAATCCGCAACAGCAAAATCACAAGTACAATCAAAATCCCCCATCGCCCGACTAGTTTCACCAACACAAACCCAAATCCAGATCCAACAGGCTGAAAATCTCTCCCCTTCCCCCTCTCCCTCGCCGGCAACGTCCGACATCGAGAATGCCCCTCCTTCCACGCGCTCACCACGGTCGCGTCCCCCGATCCCAACATCCTCCGTCTCCCCTATTCCTCCCAGCACCACCCACAACAACCTCACGAGCACGTCTTCTCCCAGCACACTCATGCCCGATTGGACGCCCACAGACGTGGAACTGGTCTTCGCGGCCACCACACCCGCACGCGCAGAAAACGAGATCCTCCTCGCGCTGACGGGCCCGCAGCTTTCAACCCCGGAGAAGAACATGACGGTGCAGGAGTGGATTGACTTCATCGCGGCGCGAGCGGAGGAGGGGTTGCGCACCGAGGCGGAGCGTGTGGTGGGTGTGTTTGAGCGCGAAGGCCAGCGCGCCATGGGCGTGTTAGAGGCGATTCCCTGTGTGTGATTACTACAACGGTCGATGAGTGAGGAAGATGGGTATCGATATGGATGAATGCGGTGGGCACTGGAGGATCAAGGAGGGATATGCAGGTAGAGCCTGAGTATGATTATGACGGCGGAACGTGCCTTCTGATGTTAACGCGTTATCAAAGGGACAAGGATGGGGAGGGCGTGGGTGTTGCTTCAATGTGTATTCTTCTGCAACAGTTGGATATCAAGTCTTTTACAAGCGAGCCACGGCGCTAAGGCACCCGCGGCATCTGTTGGAGTTGGAGCGGGTTTGGTTTTGGGACGTGGAAAAGGCCATGCGTATGTACGTCGATATTCTCGCGCAGCGGACGTGGCCTGTCAATCGGTCAAGCAGTCAAGTAAGCCTGGTTGAGTAGCAGTCTTGGATGATATCCTGTGGGCGTCGCGCGTGTTTACAGTACCCTTTAGCGTTGACCTTGACCTTGACCTTGATGGTTGAATGCTATGTCGAGACGCCGAACGAGCGACTTTCCAGTTTCCATTTCATTTCCGATCGAGCAATTGCAGAGACATTCCTCACAGAAAGCGGACGATCCAAAGATCCTGGGGCGGTTATTCGAGCGATTGCACGGTATCTAATTTGGTTCCCCTACGCACTTTGAACTGATATCCAGACCATGCGGAAGAAAGGTGTCAATCCGTTTAGCACTGTGAAACGGGGTGGGAAGAGGGGTTCTCCATGGGTTTTCAATCCATATCATGCCATGATTTCACCGCCACAGCCAGGATTCTGGCTGGGCGAGTGTGGATATATTGAGTACTGCCACGACATTCAACTCTTCGATCATATGTCCCCCCTCCCACCCTGTTAGACCGCGATGTCCGCCCCGACAAAGTCCTTCTCCTCTATCAGTTGACTCTTGGGCTGGGTGCTCGTCCCTTGGATTGCGGCGTCCAGGCTGCGATAGTTGGCCAGTTCTTGCATCTTGGCTGGTTTTTCCCGCGTCACATTGTTAGCTTTCATCCATCGCTGGGACGAAGAGGGACTTTGTCATATTTTGCATGCATGCTTGCACTTACATTCGCTGACCGGACTGGTCGTGAAGATGGCCTTCTCCCGCTCCCCTAAGCTCGGGTATATGCCCTCGTTGATCAACAGCTCGGCCAGACCGCGGCGGTTGGCGTCGCTTCCCTTGCCCTGCGAAATCAACTCTTGTCTGGCATTCTCGAGACATTCTCGGTAGTACTCGGCGTGGTTGATGTTGCAGACTTGATCCCAGCTCACGGACTTGTGGATCGGGCAGAAGTGGCGCGAGCAGAGCAGGCAGGTCTCGAGGAATTTGGTCGTGGGCGAGAAGTCGCCGGGGTTCTGCTCGTCACACAGGTAACATTGCTTGACGAGGGCGGGTTTCTGCGGCCGCTGCTTCGGGGGCTCCGTCCGGGGGGCGGAGATCGTCGAGGTTGGCGCGCCGGGGGTGTTGATGACAATGGTGGGTGGTGGAGGTGCCGAGGATGCGGACGACATCTTGCGAAGCAGGTCTGTGGGAGAGCCGAACAGCTGCTCAAGGGGAGGTATTTTGGTGACTTGTCTCTGCGAGGGCGAGATCTGCGCGTCCTTTATTTCACGGAAGATAGAAAACTGCAGGTGAAGGCTGTACCGCGTAGTTTTGTATCGATGTCGGGGATTACGAGGATGTGGAAGGCCTGAGAAGAGGGTGATCGGTTCTGGGCCGTGTCAAAGTCAACGATATCTTACTCTTTCACTGAAGCAGGTTATGGAAGGACAAGAATAGTTTGAAGTCAGCTGCACGCCGGCCTTTTATTCGATCTTGGGGTGTCTCGACGTTCGGCTCCTTCCTGCGCAATGCAGGGTGTTCAGCTTGTCGATACGACCCCTCGGCCCCGCATTATTCGGCGGCTCGAGAGGCAGACCCCTACCTCGTACCTTACGAATGTGGCTTGCCAAGGGCAGCTTGTGTCGTGGATTGGTGAAGCACGCGGCGTCCAGCCTCTCCCTCGAAAGCAAAGGGGAATGGTTTACCTTGCGCGGCTGATGCGGTTGGAGTTTCGTTCGGTGCCCGAGTGAGAAAGGCCCAAAGGCCAAGCAACTGACGCATAAGACAAGGATTAGGGCCTCCGAATCAGAGGCAAGTTCTGGCGTAGGGGAATATGTCATTGGCAGGAGAGCAAGCCTAATAGGACCCTGCTAGACAGGGGGCCCAAGGGAGTAATGGGCCAGCTTTTGCCCTGCTCACACCCAGGGAGCTCGACAGAGGGTAACAATGACGCTCACTGATTGGCAAATGGGTGCAGAAGCGGGCAGGGCGGCGGTCGGCGGTTCCTTGCTACCGACTCGCCGTCGTCAGATCGATCTTATCAAAACCTTCAATTGCCTTTGGTCCAAGCCTGACGTCGACAGCCTGGTGATCAGCAGGCACCACGACGCATATTTGAAAATCCCTTCCTGAAGTATGCACTTTGATCGATAGATAAGGTAGATAGCCGGAGCTTCTTTCGTCATTGCGATCTCGAACGATTCCGTCCCAAGAGTTCCGTCGTCGTCAAGGGGCAAAGGGTCAAGGGAGCGTTCCAGCTTCGTTGAGACATTCGGATGCGCATGAACACCACTGGGAATCCCGTCGATACTCGAGGCGCTGTTCAATTCTCCTTCGTCACAAATCCGTTTGAGCTCCGACGCTTACTCCTTTTCGCAGATGGTGATGAAAGGTGACACAACGCCTGGTGCCTGTTAGCATGCGTCCTGACGAGAATCGCCGGAGCAGATCAACTCACCACTCAGGAATAACCTGCCCGTTTTCGCATCGTGAACACAAGTCGTCGTACTCGGCAGAAGCTTCCCCTCAGTGTCCTCAATGACTTTTGTCAATTCATACTTATACTCGTTCCGAGCGTCTCCTGTCAACCGCCTGACTCGCCACACCGTGGCAGGCGCGCTCTTTGGGTTTAAAGGATCTTCGAAAGCAGCGAGCGATTGCATACCCTTTGGCAATGCGGCCGCGTAGATATCCCCGTTACTGTCCTCGGTCAGGTTGTCAATAGGATAATCCAAGTCGATGAAATGCACTCGAAGCAGCGATCCGTCGGGCTTCGGTTTGAACACGGTGATTCCTCCTACAGCTGCACTGGGCACATAGAGGAGGCCGTCGCTGCCGAGGTGGAGGCCGTTGGGGAATTTGAAGCCGTGAGCAACTTTCTTGCATGCGCCGGCTGATGAACAGTACGAGACATCGCCCGTCCCAATAAGCATGGACACGTGGTGTCGCTTTTGCAAAGGTCAACTGGGAAGCCATGACTTGCGGGACTTTCACTTACCCAGCCAACCTTGTGAGGCCCATGATCATTCGTAAAGAAGAACCCGCCATCTCGTACCACAGCAACATTATTTGGTGTTGCAATCTGTGGGTCAGCATATGTCCTGAGGTGTACCATGCTGTCGGACCCTTTTTGAATTTCGAACACCTCAATAGTCGAATTTGCTCCGACGACAGCGCTGTCGAGCAGGTCTCCGGTCTGCGCACTGACAGAGGGTTTTGCATTGACCAGCCAAATCTGGGCCTTTCCCCCGTCGGCTGAAGCCGTGCCGGTAATTCCTACTACGTGGATTCGCCCATCGCCCTGCACACCTGCAAAGCCGGGCGTCTTGAGAACGCGGTAAGCATACCCCCCTGCTTCGGTCGGGCTGTCGATATCCATGGCTACGACATGATCGTGCAGCGCTCGCCCTGACACATTGAGTCGATGAATGCTAGAGCTCTGCTCAGCAATACACCGCCGTTAAGCTGGCAGACTTACTTTGGCATCCATTGCTTTCTCGCCAGCGAGTCCGAACACGCCAAATACAACGTCCTGGACTTCTGGTCCAGCCACATATCTTCGCATGCTTGCACGTCGGGGTCTCCGCTTATGCGATGACATCTGTACGGGAAGTCTGAGATCGGCTGTACCTTGCGACCAATTCCGAAGCCGTTGTAGATGGGATCGCGAAGGAAGAGTTGCCAGAAGACGGCTCCAAAGCCGACTAGGATGGCTAGCAGGGCGGGTTTGTTCGCCATCGTTATTGGTCTAGGCGGGGCGTTGACTATCTCAAGGCTAGAGACACGATAACATGCCAGGTCAATCCTCTGACAGGTCTTTCGGCAAGATTCAACGATTTACTGTCTTCGTCAGCCGACCAAGACAATGGTCAATCTTACGTGAACTAAAGCGTACAGCAGCCATCTGGTTGCAAATTGACATTAAATCAAGGCCTTACCGCGGCATTCTGATGCATTTACTCCGTCCACCGGAGTGTTAGCTCCAGACCCAACTCGGAGCAGCTGCCTCCCCGCTAAAGATATGCAAGCCGGTGGGAGGTACAGGGTACAACCCTTGATTGATATTCGGAACTGACTTCCAGACAAAGCCGAGGATGTTGTTTGACCCCCATATTCACCCCGCAATTGACCCCTCCTGGACCTCCAGCTGCGCCCTCGCTCCCTGTGCGCCTTACTTGGCGACTGAAGACAACGTGACAAGGTGCTCGGTAAATCGACGCCGAGCTCAATCGTCGCTCAACCAAGCTCACCGGCTCTCAACTTTCCCTCAGCCTTACACCTTTCACCTACCTTTATACCCCGGTCAAATTTTCTGCTCCATCCGGACTACCTTGTCACAATTCAAAATGCACAAAGGATCAAAAGCATGCTTCATCTGCAGCATTATTGATGGGATCAGCTCAGCAACCAGTCATGTAAGGAAAATCACGAAGGCTTCAACAGCCTCATGTTGAATTGAGAATCGAACAATAGGGACAAACTCACCATACGCATAGTGTCCACGGCCGTCTGGCCCAGCTCTTTCTCGAGATAGTCCCGCTTGACCAAACCGACGCCGTGCTCGCCGGTGACGGTGCCTTTCATCGCCAGAGCCTTGTCGACCATGCGATGGACGAGACCTTCGGCTGTCGCGCGTTTCTCCTCAGGGAAGAGTAGGATAGCGTGAAAATTGCCGTCACCAACATGGCCGACTATCGCGCCCAGGATGCCGGACTGGTCAATGTCGGCCTTCGTGACCTCGATGATATCAGCCAGCTGGCTCATGGGGACGGCCACGTCCGTGACCCAAACTCGATCCGACGGCTTTTCTCGCATGGCCATCACGCTCCACAGGGCGTTCTTGCGAGCTGACCAGAGTTCCTCCTTCTCGTCCGTATCCGAGGCGAAGACGTAGGACAGAGCTCCGTGATTCTTGGCGATCTCGCCCACGATTCGAGCAGTTTCATGCACCGCCACGTCAGTAGTGCCGGCGAATTTGAAGAACAGGGATGGTTCCTCGGCCCATTTTTGCTTGGTGAGCGCGGCCTGGTTGATGCTCCGCATTTGCACATCGTCCAAGATTTCAACCGCCGCGACCTGGATGCCCTGCGCGATGATGGCCTGGACGGCACGAGCAGCATCGCGGACACTGGTGAAAGTCGACACAGCCACCGCGTCGCAGCGTGGTTTCACGGCCAGTTTCAGAGTGGCCTCGGTCACCAGGCCCAGTGTGCCTTCACTCCCGATGAAACTGCGAGTCAAATCGAAACCGGCGCTTGATTTCCGCGGACGTTGTCGTGTCTTGATGATGGTCCCGTCCGCGAGCACCACCGTCAGAGAGAGAACCCAGTCCTTCATCGTCCCATACGCGGCGGCGTTGGTACCTGAACACCCAGTCCCGACCATCCCTCCAATCATGGCGCCCGGGCCCGGGTCCGGAGGGAAGAACAGGTCTAGGGACGCTAATTCGTGGTTGAGATCAACCCACCCGATACCAGGTTGCACAGTGCAATCCAGATCCACAGGATTCATTTCAATAATCTTGTCCATCCGGGTGAAATCGATGCACACGCCACCCATATGCGGGACGTAGTGTCCCTCGCATGAAGTACCACCTGAGTAAGGCGTGATGGGGATCCTTCGCCGATGACACACCTTAACCAGCTCCGAGACCTCCTCCGTGGTGCTAGGATACACTACCACGCTTCCTAACAGTGCACTCTCGGGACTCCAGCCGCAGGATTGAAACTCGGACCCCGAATGAGATAGAAGGTCATGTGTTTCGGTCGAGACATTTTCTTGGCCCACGATGCTCGCGAACTCCTTCCAGGCGTCGCGGATGTTCTGTGGGCTAGTGTCATGCTCGACTTTGGGTACACTGGACAAGGGGAGGGTGGAGGAAGAAGAAAAAGAAGAAGAGGAGGAGGAGGAGATGTTCGACGGCCTCACTTCCGCTTCCGCTTCCGTTGGTTCCTCTCGCGTTGCCAACGAGAGTCCAGCGACGCCGGCGCCAGTGAGACCGAGCGCAGAAATCTCTAGCACGACAAGTCAGCGATCAAAAAAAATTACAAGAGGAGATTAAAGCTTGGGGAAAGCGCATCGGAAGGGAGTGAGAGTCTCAACATCTCTTGTCTGAAGATACAACACGAAAGACACGAAGACGTACGTAAGGTTGTTTTTTCCTTCTTGCCCCGAGCTCCTCCTCCAGCTCCAGCTCCAGCACTTGTACTCGGACCGTTACTCGAACTCAAGGTCGATGCACGTCGAACAGTCTGCTTCTCAGTCTGCTTGATGACCTGCTTATAGCCCGTACGAGGACCAGAAATGGAGCGAACTCCACGACGACAGATAGAGAGCACGAATGAGGTTCTCATCTTGATCCCCAAGCATCAGACGGAGAGGAGAACGAGGTCGGGGATGGGGCCGAGGGCTTCCAAATTATACGTCTGTGGCAGGCTCGGGGAACGATATTGTAGGAAGCTACCACGGACCGACCATATATACTTTAGACATTATTCTTATACCACATATCCACTCAGTCAATCCGAGTACCGCAACTGAACAAGAATAATGAATAGTCAACCGGATCGACTTGTCTTTCTTCGCCCGGTCAGGTCTCCCCCAGCCATCCGCGTCGTTGTCACGTTTTACCACCTCGATTGAGACCTACTACGTCCTCAGTCGGCCCTGTTGCCAGGGTGTCCGGGTCACTCTGTTCCTGAACCAGACCAAAAACCAAATCAAACGGCCTGGGTAGGGCCGGCTAGCCAGCAACGGAACTTGTATCCTGTGGTTAGATTTGAGCCGATGAGCATTGGTGGCTGCGAACGCTCGGCCACGGGGTCGGCGACGGTTAAGTGGAGACTTGACAATCGGGTAGAGGGTTCAGATTCCACCCAACCGTCGCCGAGCGTATTCGGTGACGGTGATTGATGGTCCACAAACACCCAACACAGACACGGGGCACATTTCATTTCCGTTGCTCGTGTCTTTTTTACTGAACTGGCTGGAAATCTTCTCTCCAGATTCCGCCTCTCGAGCCTCGACCCCGGTCGCTTCGCTTCCCCGGCTCTTCTGGACATGCGACGACACGGGTTGACATTTTGGTCTCCGATCCACAAACACGGTACTCCGTACTCTGCGTGAGTTCACTGACTAGTCGGGCTAGTCTGTGTACTTCAAAGGTTGTCATCCCACATCCATCTCCACTTGCATGGATTTTCATTTCCCCTTGTGAGGGGACCCCATGGGCACGACACACGGCACAGCTAGCCAGCTATGTATAACGCCAGAAAAGCATAAGGTGACTGGTTCGGCATCGGTGTCAGTGTCCGATAGACTTTTGTTGGGCTGCAGAAACACATATATCGCCAGGGCAGGGCACAGGTTTAACCCACGCCTTTCGCTCGCTGCAAGGCTACAAAAAGTTTACACAGATCACATCTCCCACCAACCTTCAGTCGAGCGCCGACCAGTCTTCATACCGCTTTGAGAGGCCATTTCAGCCCAGTCGCTTGTCCCGCCGTTTAGAGAACCAGAAGTCAAGTCCCCATATTCCAAAGGACTCGCCCGGTCATCATTGTCGTGGATGAACATGGCGGATAACCTCGAAGGGCCATCTCTTAAAGTGGTTGAGACCTTCAAGCGCGACCTGGAAGAGTACAGAGAAAATGCCCAGGTGCAAACCACGAGCCCGATAGAGACGGCGTATGACGAAAAGTTCCGCAACCGAGTTCTCCGGAAGATCGACCTCCGTCTCCTGCCAATGCTGGGCGCATTATACACCATTGCGGTGGTGGACAGATCAAATATCAGTGTCGCCAGAATCAGTGGTACGTGTGAGCGTGGCTTTTGCCCACAATCTGTCCCAGACAAGAAGGAAAATTTGTCCTTTTTTGTTCTCTTTTTTTCCTCTCTCAAAAAGCACACCCTGGATCTCTCTAATTCATTAACAGGGCTCGATGAGGATGTCGGCCTGGATGTGGGTAACAGGGCCTCCATTGTCCTTCTGGTCTTCTTTATCGGCTATATCATCTTTGAGCTGCCTTCGAATATGCTCATCCACCGTGTTGGTGCGGCAAATTGGCTTGCTGGCATCGCGCTGGCTTGGGGCCTCGTGTCCCTCGGGATCGGCTTTTTACAGAACTGGATTGGACTCGCAATTTGCAGAGCCTTTCTTGGTGTTTTGGAGGCTGGTTTCTTTCCTGGGTAGGCGACTCCATTTTACCACCATCGCCCCCCTTTTCTTTTTCTTTTCTTTTCCGTGGAACGCATATTGCACGCTACGAATTGTTAGATCATCCCGACCAATCCGAGAACATGGCTTGGCCCGGGCTGACCACCGAGTGCTGTATAACAGATGTGTGTACCTCGTCTCGTCCTGGTACCGACGCTACGAGGTTCAGAAGCGACTTGCTGGGTTCTGGTTAACGGCAACCACCCTCACCGCGTTTGCCAATATCCTTGCGTACGGCCTGATTCAGATTGCTCAACATACCACCTACAAAGGTTGGAGATGGATCTTCATCATCGAAGGGGCTTTTACCTGCGTCTTGGCAATCCTGTCCTGGTTCGTCATCGTCGAGTTTCCCGATTCCGATCGCAACAAATTTCTGTCGCCCGAGGAGAAGGTTTTTGTAAAAGCCCGCCTCGCAGAGGACCGTGGCGTCGAGGAGCGCGAAAAGGTAACTTGGCAGGTCATCTACCGAACGACAATCGACTGGCAGGTCTGGGCATATTCCTTGATGTACATGGCCGGTGCGGTAGGGTTCTACGCCTTCTCATTCTTCTTGCCCATCATTCTCCGGAAGAGTCTGGGGTACTCGCTAGCCTTGTCGTTCATTCTCTCGGCGCCGCCGACCCTGTTTGCGGCCGTTGAGGCGTACTTGGTCTCATATGTGGCAGACAAGACCAAGAAAAGAGGCATCTTCGTCGTCTTCCAGGGTCTCATGGGCATCGTCGGGCTCTGCATGACTGGCTTCCTCAAACATCCAACACCGCGGTACGTTGGGACGTTTCTCGGAACAGCCGGGACCAGCGGGCTCGTCGTGACCACGCTAGCCTGGCAAGCCAACAACATCCGGGGCGATGCTAAACGAGCCGTGGCAACAGCGGTTCTGATCTCCATGTCCGGAGTCGGTGGGATTTACTCATCTCTGGTGTTCCGTCAGCGTGATGCTCCCAATTATCTGCCGGGAATTATTGCAGTAATGGCCATTTGCTGCGCGGCCGTGGCCACTGCTTGCGTGTCTATCGTGGTTCTGAGCTGGTACAACAAGAAAGCCGATGAGGGTGCGCGAATCAACGAGAATCTCGAGGGTTTTAGGTACACGACTTGATTTTGCACTGCTACGGTTCGGTTGAGACTGCCGAAAAGTTGGCCCAGAAACGACATGCTTTTTCCTAGGATGGCGACGCTAGAGAACTGTGGATGACTTGGACACGGAAAGGAGACGGGTAGATTGGAGGAGGAAAGTCATAGGTTGCTTCGTTCTCATTTTGCGCCTTTCCAATGGTTGTCTTCTGCGAGCTAGAACGAACTCAATTCGCCAGGAATCCAGGCATTGTTGGGATCTTCAGTCAACCCCAGATCAGCCAATACGTTTAGGCTCTGATGACACCCCCTGGCTTCGAAGAAGGGTAAATCCGTCCAATATATAGGATCAGTATTGTTAGGGTAGGCATCGCCGCAATCCCGTGTGTGAGAAGAATTTGGCACGCAGCGATCCAGATATATTGCAGGCGCAGATGTTGACACATTCCTATGCGGTGAGTAGTCGTCCGAGGTGACGTGAGCCTCCATGTCAACATCAAGAACTGGACCAGAATCAGGGAAGCGGTGCAGATCACGCACCGTCGCCGAGTTCGGAGGCGGACCAGTCGTTGTAGAAAGACTACAAAGAGATTCTGTAGTATCGTTGCCCCGGTATAGGGCAGGAGTGATAGGCTCGTTTGCAGGAGACCGTGCAGAATGACATGGGAGCTCAGTTCTCAGTCCCTTCTCAGGCCTGTCCGGCGGATGAGGTTGATCAGTGGTGGCCGTCTGGATCTGAGATTGCCGAGGTTGATTACGGCCCACCATTCCCATGAAGAGGTGTCGGATCCACTGCGCCACGACATAGCACTGCTCAAACTGTTTCAGAGCAAGGAGGGGCGAACGCAGTCTGCGTGAGAAGTTGGCGGGCTCGAAACATGCGATGCCGCAATCGGCAACCTGTGCAGTCATAGCGCTAAAGATGGCTGATACGTAGATTAATGGAAACCTTTCTGGGGTCCAATGCAGAAGCGAATCGTCGACGATGGCTGAAATCCGATCCGCCGCCTCGAGGACGAGTTTCGAGCCTTCTGGATCGGTGAATGGCGGGTCGGAGAGGCGTTGAAGGCGCTGATGCAGGTTGATGATATAGTAACTAAATGCATCACCGATCAGTGACCTCCATTGTGTTCGGATTAGGCCCAGAGGTGACTTACTTGTAGCAGAGCTGCAGGATCAATCTTAAAAGGTGGCTGTTGTCCCCAGGGCCGGGTTCCAGCCAATCGGCAAGCCACTCCTGGAGGGCATTTTGTATCTGCTGCCTTGCCCTTTCTCGTACCGAAGGATCGTGGCTCAGGGAGAGTTGGCGCGGTGAGCAGTGGCAGAAGAAGAGATTCGAGACGATCTTGTTGAGAGAAGCCTGAGCGACCATGTATCTCGCGGTGTCAATGGATTCGTTGGGGAAGTCGTCCATCGTCAAATCTTCTACGTCAAAGTCCAGGTCATTGATGACCATTGGGGGGCCCAGCGAGAGACAGACTTGCCGATCGCGGATGTATAGACACCACCAAATCCGCTTCCAATTCAACTTGTCCTTTTCAGGCATTTTGCTTTTCTTCGTGCTTCGATGGTAACCCATGGACTGAGCGGAGCGAATGGCGTTGGACATCCACCACATTGCATCCCGATACTTCCTCGGCCTGCTGCCAGAGTAATAGTGCAACAGAAATGACGAGAGAATCATGGTAGTCCTGTCCGACGCCTCGTCGGCATCGAATGCCGCGCGAGCTCGACCAAAGAGATCGTCTTCAGCCTCCAGTCGTGTAGAGTAGCCCAACAAATTCACCAGATATGTTTCGCAGTGGAGTGAAGCCACGAAAAAGACGCATCTCAAGAGCGTGTGCGACACTTTACCGTCTCTTACGGATCGAAGGAATGAGTCGCGATCGAGGATTGGGCAGAAGATATGGAATCGCCGGAAGTAGGCTTCAATGAGCTGCCTGGTCAGGTGCGGTGGAGGAAAATCGGCGGGCAGGCCTGCATAACTCGACGAGCTCGAACCAGCTCGACCCTCTCTATCCCTGGTTGATGGCTCTGTTTGTTGTCTGCCGATTAAGCCATGTAGCTCGGTGGGCGCGGCAGCGGAGGTACTCAGCACGTAATGTGCCCACCAGCTCTCACCCACAAAGTTGGCTCCGTTCTCGTGCGCCGTCCGAGAAGACAAGTCAACAGCAGCAGTTGTTGATGGACTGGGGATGCGTAAATCACCATGCGAGCCAGGTTCTGCGTATCGATGTCCTTGAGCGCCAACCAGTCTGACGATATCAAATTCTGGCACAACGGTGGACTGTACTGGTGTGGTCGCCCGGGATGCTGGTTGAGAGTGCAAGATATTAGGGTAGCCCGACGGTTGGGAGGAAGATGCAGAGCTGAGTTGGATGGCACCGTCAGGTTTTGAGACAGTGTTGTATCGTCCATCTGGACCTCTGTGGAGAGAGAGGGAAAGATTGGTTTAGTCAAGTCTCCTCCAGATCCTATGGCCTAAAGTTACACAAGGCTCTTACCTTGAGCGCTTCCATTTGAGCAGTCTGCAGTCCTTGGAAATGGTCTTTCTACATCGAGTGCACGGGACACCATTCAATGAGGCATCACAACGGACCTTTTTCCGGTTGCATCTCTCACATGCAACTGCTGGCCGATTCTGCGACCTGACAACATCGTCGGAAGGCGATGGCTGGTTAACGGGCATGGTGTGAGGAGGAGTCAGGTCCGAAACATGATTGCCAGCTTGGCCACAGAGAGCCCACAAGGACATTGAAGAGATAGCGAAAATGGCGTCTTGAGAGTTCCGGGCGTCGGCCGTGGTGACGCGGTTTCTTCGGCCACGGTGGGATGAAGTCCCTTAGTCATCGTCTAAAGCACGCAGGTCTTGATGCGTGGAAAAACTCCCAGGTGTCAAGGTCATCCGAGGCCGAAACTCAGCTTCCCCATGTCCGTGATGATGAGTGTCGACTTTGCTATCATGGGAGAGCTTCTCTCATGCTCATGCGATGCAAGGGTACGCCAGAGTCGTTCTCAAGGGCGCTGGTCGATTTCCGGGAGCAGGTTCCCAGATATATTCCATTTCAACGCGTGTTTCCCTAACTCGACCGTCGCCTGAAGCGAGCAAAAGGCACTTATCAGCAACCAACAGGACTGCCAAGATGGCGGCTTCGTCTACCATGAAGGCCATTGTCATCGACAAGAATGGAGGACCAGAAGCGCTACGGGTAGCTGAAGATTTCCCCATTCCCAGAGTCAAAGATGGCGAAGTTCTTGTAAGAACCAAGTATAGCGGAATCAACTACATCGATACATATTTCAGGTCGGGCCTGTACCCAGCACCCACATTACCGCTGGTCCTAGGGTATGAAGGTGTGGGCGAGGTGGTTTCTGTAGAAGACCAGAACCCATACGGACTACGACAAGGCGATGAGGTGATCTGGATGAACATGGGTATGCTAAATCTGGAGAATCTCTTTGTGATTGTCCCTCATCTAACAATCTACCAACAGGGACCTATGCCGAATACTGTGCTGTCCCTGCAGAGAAACTGGTCAAAGTTCCCAGAGGCATTTCTTCGGAGGACGCGCTGGGTAGTCATCTCATGGGTATGACGGCGTTTTCGTTGGTCAAGGAGTCTTACGAGGTAAAGAAAGGCGATACGATTCTGATCCACGCTGCGGCTGGGGGTGTCGGACTCCTGCTGTGCCAGATTATCCGAAGTATTGGAGCCACAGTCATTGGCACGGCATCGACGGCAGAGAAATGCGAAACCGCAGAGAAGCACGGCGCGACGTATATGATCAATTACAAGGAGAATCCCGATTGGGTCACCGAAGTTAAGAAAATCGTGCCGGACGGAGTTGACTGTGTGTACGTTCTTGCATCTCCCCCCACAGGCACAATTCTTTCCAACTGACCATTGTCTGCCTTAGATATGACTCGGTCGGAAAGACCACATGGCAGGGTTCCCTGGAAGCTGTCCGTCGCAAAGGTTCGGTGATTTATTATGGCAGTGCATCTGGGCCTGTCCCTCCTCTTGACATCCAAGTCCTTGGGAAGAAGAACACGAAGATCATGCGAGCCGTGGTGATGCAATACATTGTCACGAGAGAGGAATTGGAACACTACACTGGACTATTGTTCGAGGCTTTGAAGACTGGAATCCTCAAAGTCAACATACACAAGATATACGACATGAAGGACGTGCAGCAGGCCCACCGGGATCTGGAAGGGCGGCTCACGAGTGGGAAATCGCTCCTGAAGATTTCTCCGTAATCACACTAGGTTTTGAAGAGACAAGATACGTATATTGAGAAGATCGAAATCTCGTCCCCTTATTGCGACGCTGTTGAAGACCATGCTTGGAAATATTTACTGCAGCTTAAATCGCACATCCAGTCCCGGAAGATTGATACCGCTCAACTCGGTGTGCCATTGATCTCCATCTGCAATCAATGGGGCGCCTGTCAGTGTGCCAGTGCTGATCATCTCCCCTGCTGTGAGGCCCGGATGTCGACTCTGACCTGCAAGGACTTTGGTCAGATGCCGAAGCGCCGCAATCGGCCCTCCGAGAACATTCCCTCCCTTGCCTGTATCCTGGAGAGTTCCATTACGGAAGAGACGAATCTCAAAGGTCTCGAGCTGCTTCAATAGCTTCTGACGGCCTGATGTTGTGTTGCGATCGTGCTCCAAAGAGCATTTCGATCCAAGGATCAGACGACCGTGGAGTGCACTGGCGGCTATAGTGTCGACTGCGCTGAATTTCCAATCAGGAAATATCGAGATTACAATCTCAAATCCATGTGAGATCCAGCCTACACAAGACAGAAGCTGGTCGTCATCCATCTCCGGGGATGGCGGCTGGATCAGACCCAGAACGATCTCGGGCTCAATTCGTGGCTGGAGATGGCTCAATCGGCTCAAGTCGATAACTCTGACATCCTCGTGATCGATGGTCTGTACCGTAGTGTGGAACATGTAACCCCATATAGGTTCATGGACCGAGTATTCATCCCAGATGTTGGGATTCGTGAATCCGATCTTCCGACCGACAGGCACGGCTCCTTGGTGAATCCGGAGACCATATCCCGCAGCGGCAATCTCGTATGCATCATCGTGGTCCAAGTCCTGGAATTCAATGTCGGCGGTCAACGGCTGGATCTGGCGATTCTCCCCTCGAGCGATCTCGAGGAGAGTCGCAGCATCGCGGACGCGTGGGGGAAATTTTTCCAGAGCATATCGCTCGTGCAGTAACTTGGTCGCAAGCATGCTATAATTGTACCACCTGTTGTTGCAGCGGCGAGCGGCACGTCGACTCACAACAGCTGTGACTCGAAGCATTGGTTTTGCATATCTGATATCTTATGTGCCCAGATGAGCTCCTCCATGGTTGGGTATTCATATTGTGGAGATCCAGTTGGGAGTGTTGACGGGACGTCCAACGTCCTATGGAGCACGGAGTACTGCATGTTCGGCCACGGTTAACGGCTTTCGGTCGATACTCGTTCTGGCCGCGGCCGCGGCACGCTTCCCAGTCCTCTCTGAGTGGAGAACCTCGATGATTGAGGACAGTCATGAGATCGATGGCAGGGAAATACCAGGCGCAGGCACCTTAGGCAGCTCATATCCATCGATTTCTACAAGTCCGTCGGCGTTGCACCATTCATGCCCAGGCGCCACCTAACCGGTAGGCCTCTAGGCGGCTGAGACATACGAGTACAAGTAGGTGATCATTCCCCCAACTCCAGTGAGCCGAGGTGAGTCAGGGGAGAACACAGGGCGGCATCACCCCCCTCCGATTCCGGGTGAGACACCAGCTTTTTTACTTATCTTGGCTGTGGGACGAGAGAGCAGGTGAGTTCGAGGCTGAATGGATGTACGCGAGGATGCATCTCGCCAAGCAGCGACGGGAATCAATTGCACTCGAGGAGAAGCATACAGATGACCGAAAGGAGGAGGCAAGCACCTCGATATTTCAGGGCGCTCTCAGGACGGACGAGGAAAAGAAAGGGGTCATGACTCGGGAGCAGCACTGCACCACCAACATTCCTCACAAGCTGTATGCGAAGGATCCGAAAGCGTGAGGAGTGCGTTGTACACGCAGAATCTTGGAACCGGTATCGGAATACTGTTTCAGCAACAGCAGGAACAGGGAGTTTGTTGCTATCATTTTCATAGCCATAACATACGAATTATATCATACCTAGTCAAGCTGGTTCGACAAGAGACATGTCGAG
Source organism: Phialophora chinensis (assembly GCA_016109575.1). NCBI lineage: Eukaryota > Fungi > Ascomycota > Eurotiomycetes > Chaetothyriales > Herpotrichiellaceae > Phialophora > Phialophora chinensis. The sequence goes on from JADWPU010000013.1 coordinate 736,848, forward strand.
CGTTCAAGGTCGCATCTCTCGTTCCGTCCCCGTTGACAGCCTATTACTGGCGCCGAAGCCTTGGTCATTCAGCTGGCACCCCTCTAGCAATCATCCTTCTACTTCAAATACTCGTCGCCAATCTCTTGGATCATAACGTCAAACATGGGCTTCGCACTGAACCACCCGGCCCTGGGCGTACCCACGCTCTTATATGTGAACGCGGCATCTTCCTCGTCGATCTTGATTGTCTCGCCACCTCGTCCTGCAGCGGCCGCATCCGCCATCAACTGCGCGTGACAGCACTTCTCCAAGCTGACGAACCAAAACAGCGCAGCCTCGATGGTCTGTCCGCAGGTCAACAGGCCGTGGTTCTGCAACAGACAAGCCTTCTTATTGCCAATGGCACGCGCAATGTTCTCGCCTTCTTCTTTCGCGAGCACAACGCCCTTGAATTGCCTGTAGACGGCCAGGTCGTTGTAGAAGGCGCAGGAGTCCTGCGTTATGATGTCGATGGGGCGGCCCAGAGCGCAGAAGGCACGGCCGTAGATACTGTGGCTGTGGGCGGCGCAGAGGACGTCGGGACGGGCTTTGTGCACGGCGGCGTGGATCATGTAGGCTGCTTGGTTGAGAAGTCTGTTCGGGCCGCCGTCGATGACTTTGCCGTCGTGGTCGACGAGGATGAGGTCCGAGCTCTTAATCTGCGAGAAGGCCAGGCCAAAGGGGTTGACCCAGAAGGTATGGGGGTCGACGGGGTCGCGCAGCGTGATGTGTCCAGCGACGCCCTCGTCGAAGCCATACTTGCCGAAGAGGCGGAACGCCAGTGCGAGGCGTCCTTTTAGGTATGCTCTCTCTTCGTACTTGTCTGTGAAGCGGGGTGGGGAGGGGAACTTTTGCATCTGAACTTCGGCACCTTGCTGGGTCAACTTGGGCTCGTTGGGAGCAGTGCCTTCTGGTTGCCCATCTGCGGTATCGAAGCCAGCCCCGGGCACCATGGGGTTCGTCTCTTCATAGGTATACGTCGCTGTTGGAGGAGCCATGGTTGTGAGAGAGATGGTGGGTGTATTACAGCGATTGAGAGAGCGGCAAGATTATACGTGGGTGGTGTCAAGTAAGAGTTTCGGGACAGGTGTTCAGGCCAACATCACTTTGTGGGTAGTCGTCTGGATATATGGTTCTCCAAGTACGGGCAACCAGTCTGAGTGGCGAAAAGCAATGTCCTGTCCTCGGATTCGTGACCTTTTCCCCGCCAAGGGTTCTCTCTTTCGGACGACAACATCCATTTCTTCGAATCATAAAGGCTGCTATTGGGGGCCCCCTCGGAGCTTTGATGGAGTTTGCTGCGGGGGTGGATGATCGATACAACTTGCAAGGCATTCAATTGGTTCGTCGGACAATAGGCCGAGTCTACCGAATCTGGACGTCGGGCAACGATAAGAGAAGCCGACGGCCTGATCATGGCATTGGAAACTTCTGTCTTCTCTTTGGACGCTCAACACGCCTTTACGGAAAAGCGGCTTCTCGAGTCGGACGGAGGAAGTCTTTAAACACTATGTAGGCAGCCTCGGCGTCGGCCATCGGCCATCGAGCCATTGAGAGAGGTTCACGGGTGCTTGCAGCGATATCGCTATCCCAGAGACCGGGGTATGACTGTTTGGACGGAATATAATTGCGGGTGGCATTTATATCGACTGCCATCATGTGCTTTAAAGTAGCATGCCATCCAACCATCTTTCCCCGGAATAACCGATGTTTTGACGCGACCGGCCGAGACTTCCTCAGGCGGTTGTGAGCCATCCACACCCTTCCTGGAAGTGAAGCTGCGCCTGACCTCTGGGTAAGCCATCAGCAATGGATGGGATGGATGACACAAGGTACCGGATCGCCAGGTTCATGACGAAGTTTCAGTATATGTCTGTAGATGTAGACCGACTGTCCTGGGAGTCGATCGAAGGTCTCGGCCCCGGCCTGAAAACCTCTGTGTCTGGGCGTCTGACATGGTGGACTGAACGAGTCTTTGTGGGAGCACACGTCTGGGCTTGTAGAAGCCGCTGTGAAGTAGCGTTGATGTGGAGGACTCTGTGTTCACAATGTCAGTCGCGACCTACGACCTCAAGATTGATCGAGGATCTGTGCCTGTGAAGAGCACTATCTCAGAGGGCGGGTGCTGATGTCCGGCCGACTTGCACATATCGATCTCAGGCACCCGTTAACATGGGGCGTGATCTCGTTCAGGTTGGGCCTCTAGACGAGGATTGCAGAACAAACTACGAGCATCATCACGATCAAGGAGTGACTCGAGTCCCATTTCGAGGTGGAGAGGAGCCATGAAGCCCCAAGATGCCCCTATTGGATGTAAGAGGCTAGAGCATCGGGAACGGGCAGGGCCCACACGTGCAGCGTCCAATCGCCGCTGCTGTTTCGGTTCTCATGGAAATTTTATCGCAGGATATTCTTGTCCATCGCTTGTCAATCGCGTTCCTTCTGCATCTTGACCTGTACATTCCTTGTTTAATCTTCCTCTTCTGGTTTGAGAGCATCGCTGTTGGTGGCAAGCAGAGGGACATTCTTCTCTTCCTACGAGTCATCATGTATGGCGCAGCCCGGCATGGGCGATTTGCTCTGAGGGCAATCCGATCTCTCCCTTCCACTTCACAACTTTCCATCCGAACGCAACTTGTACCCTCCAAGTACAGATCCATCACAAGACCTATCGCGGTCAGCCAATTCTCGTCCAAGTCGCAATATCGCCAACAAGCACAAGCCTACGCTGAAGAAAATGCTCGCGCAGAAGATTTCGGCGCAGAAGACATCTCGGCCACCAGGCAAGAATTCACCAGTTTTCAAGAGCTCGGTAATGCCGGCATCATTGATCAAAGAGTCATCGACACACTCGTCAATCAGATGGGCATACACACAATGACAGAAGTCCAAAGAATGACCATCAATGAGTGTCTCGACGGGACAGATGTCATTGCCCAGGCTCGGACGGGCACGGGCAAGACGCTGGCTTTCCTCATGCCAATCGTCCAGCGCATGCTCCGAGACCCTGCGTTCGCCCGGAAACCGCCATCGATAGGAGATACAAGAGCCCTCATTATATCCCCGACAAGAGAACTAGCCGAGCAGATTGGCGAGGAGGCAAAGAAGATTGTGCGAGGTACTGGCGTCCAAGTCCAACTGGCCGTCGGTGGCACCCAGAAACAATTCCATCTTAAATTGATGCAAAGACAAGGTTGTCATATCCTGGTTGGCACGCCTGGGAGAGTTAAGGATCTGCTGTCCGACCCTTACAATGGCTTGAGCATGGAAAACATCCAGACTTTTGTACTGGACGAGGCTGATCGATTGCTCGACATTGGCTTTGCCGACGATATCAGAGAGATCCAGAGTTACATGCCGAAGCAGACGCGACAGGATCGTCAGACCCTGATGTTTTCCGCCACCATGCCTCGAACCGTCGTCGGCCTGGTCAGAGAGACCATGAAGCCCGACTTCAAATTTGTCCGCACCGTCGACCCAGAGGAGGCGGCCACTCACGAGTCTGTGCCACAACATATCGTTTTTTTGCCAGGCCTGCAAAACCAACTCCCAGCCCTCGCCGAAATCGCCTACAAAGCAATACAGGCCCACAAACAGGACCCAGAGAACAACATGCCGTTCAAAGCCATCGCTTTCTTCCGATCGCTCAACGAAGTCAAGATAGCCTTCGAAACCCTTCGCAACTTCCGCGACCCTTCAGCAAGAGGTGGGCTCTTTGCGCAGCACCCACTCGCTCCCTGCAAGATTATCGAAATGTCGTCGCAACTGGACCAGCGACAACGAACTGCTAACTCGCAGGCATTCCGCCAGGCCGACTCTGCAATCCTGGTCTCCTCCGATGTGACGGCTCGAGGCATGGATTTCCCCAACGTCTCCCATGTCATTCAAGTGGGCGCCCCACAAAGACGAGAAGACTACGTCCATCGACTAGGTCGGACTGGCCGCGCTGGAAAACCCGGACAAGGCTGGCTTTTGCTCCAGAACGATGAGCGGAATGATTACCGACAGTTGGTCAATTCAATCCATGCGAAGAACATCCGCGAAGACGATAGCCTGGAGGCCGCCAAACTTGACATGACGCAGCCAAGCCAGCTGTCAGCTCAGACTGCCAAGATCATGCAGATGGTCGAGTCCGGCGTGAAACAGGTGTCTAGGCTCGACAAGGCCAGGGCGTACCAGAGCATGTTGTCGGTGCTCAATCAGGCCGGCAACTCATCTAAGCAGGAAATTGTCAACCAGGTTAATGAATTGGCCACTTATGGATGGGGACTCGAAGCGCCGCCCTCGGTGACGCGCTCGTGGGCTGACAAGATCGGTTTTGGCGGCGTCCAGGGTCTGCACTTCCGAGAAGACGCTAGCTTCGGAGGCGGTGCTCGCTTCGGCGGTGGCGGCAGACGCCAAATCTTTGATGAGCGCGATCCATTTTCAGGCTCCGGCGGCTCAGGAAGGGGCACGTTCGGTGGTGGGCGGTCCGGCGGGGGAAGAGGAAGAGACAGATACGACGAGCGGGATGGATCTGAACAGGATAGCCGTGGGTTTGGACGAGGCGGTTTTGGTGGTGGACGATCATCTGGTGGAAGAGGATATGGCGGAGATCGAGGTTCCCGCTAAGTGATGGGCTGGCTCCGACTTCAACATTTGACTGGCAGAGACACCGTTGCCCTGTCTTGGATCTCATTTGACGGCTACGGCGCCTTTCTGGCAACGCTTCGCTCACCCTTTGACTCTGGTGCACCATCGCTACCCTGGATTCTCCTCGATCTCGCCTACAGCCTCTCCCGACGGAACTATACGCAAAACTTAGCCCATCGCACTTCACTTCTCATGTGTCTTTTACCGTCATTTGCATCAAAATGGAGAATGGAGTCTGGGAGTGTCAACTTGCCTGGTCGTGCGGTGACACAAGAAAAGGCACGGGTTATCACCTTGAACAATTTGGCAGAGATAATACCCGGTGTATGAATGGTTGTGGGCTGGACGGCCAAAATACCAAATCCCTTTTGGTAACGCTATGTGTTGTACCGAAGTTTATTTGGTATGGAAGTGTGTACATCTAGACTGGACGTTTGAGGGGCACCTCGACGCCCGCCCAATGTGTGTACGAGTGTGATTGCGAGAACGAAACTACTTGGGCGGCTTGTCGAAGGACAAAGCTTCGGCCAGCATGTGGAAAAGCATATTGTCAGGAGATGGGGAACGGGAACCAAGGAGGTGACTTGCTTGAACTAGCGAAATAGACCCCCGGCCTTTCAGCGGGCAGACAATATGTAATATTATGAGAATCTTCTCTCACCGGCTCAGAACTATTGATGGGACTTTTACGTGAGATCGTTTGCTCGATTGCACTTGATACGGGGGAGGCACCGACGAGTTCGGAAAATACAGTATGCTCCAGTCGGTTTTTGAATGCGGCCCACGTACAGCATTATAGCAGTCTGGTTATTCGGTAGCAACCGAGTGTCCGTTATGTTCCATTGAAAATCCTTGCTCTAATGGGTACTAGAGGGCTAGAGGTCACTGGTGTCAACTAGACTCTTCAGTGCCACCTCGGTTGGTCCCAGGCACAGTGTGTCTGCTCGGTGAGGACTGCGCCCTCGTCCTACATAAATCCGCGGGTTAGGCACCCCTATCCCAGGTAAACAACCTGTCGGGGCCCTATGATTCCTGGCCTCAGGATGTCTCCGCGATCTTTGGCACTGGTCAAGTGACAGCCATTGGCATCTAGGACGGTACCTGGTAGCCGTACCTGTAACCGTGGAGCGTCACAGCTCAGTGCGAGCTTCTCCACTGCTGGATCTCCTGCTCGCTGATCTCCCGCAGCTGAGTGACGTCGGCTGTCTCGCCTGTGATTGCCCCCTTGACCATCTCGATACCTCGTCCGACACTGGTTCCCTTGGGCAACGCGTACGTCGCGGTCAGGGCCTTGACTTTAATGATGCCGATTCGGGGGTCGTTCTCGCTTCCGTCGTGGACCCCGTCGCCTTGGTCGCCCACCCAGGTCTTCAATGTCGGGGTGTAGTATTTCTTGACGGTGTCGCGGTCGGTGATGATGCTGGCGGTGCCGGAAATGGAGGCCCACGAGCCGTTGGGGGTCAGGAAGGAGATATTGACGTGCTCGTCAGAGTTGAGGTCGTCGGTCTTGCCAGATTCGGTGTTGGTGTGGAACAGGTAGTCGACGCCGCCGGATTCCTTGAGAGAAAGAGAATATTAGTATGGCAGTCCTTTCGCCTATACCGCGTCACGGGGAACGATGACCCAAGTGAGGATTATTTGAATGACATACCTGAGCAGCCACTGCCATGCATCTTGACACTAGCAGTCCGGAATCCGCGATGCGCGTGGTCATCATGCCGAACTTGGAGGACTTGACGAAGGCACTGAGAGCGGTGATCTTCTCCTCGGTGCCGGGCTCGTCCTTATTCTTTTGGGTGTATCTGTTGGAGCATGTCTCATGTCAGCTTCTGCTCGAAGGAGGCGCATTGTGCATTTTCTTGTGGAACGGGGACAGGGCGGTAACATGTCTAAGACCTACGGATCTGAGGATGCCATGATGAATGTGTAGTTTGTAACTGAGTGGTGAGGTGATCAAAATCTGAAGTCCAGTCAAGTAGGCGAGCAGATTAGTTGAGAGTTTGAGAGCGTGAGTGCAAGCAAGGGGAGGTGAAGTATATGAGAAGTCTCGGAGCAAAGTCTCCTGTGAGAAAAGGTGACGTCGATGGGGTAAGAGGCGGTACACGCTCCGGAGGCAATCGCGTCAACCGTGGGGTAAGCGTGAGCTTTCGATCATGCTCAGCAGACGTTCACTTGACGATTGAGGGGCTCAGAGCTGCCACAGATGATCCAGGTACAGGTGCGTCATTGACATATGCGACTGCTGCTTGGGCCAATCATGAAGGACTTCTTCTCCCTGCGTCTGTTTGCGAGTCTGAAAGAAGGCGTTCATCAGAGCGGTCTGGGCTGCCTGTTGGCATTGCTCAGCAATCAGCGATAGTTCTTACACGTCGTGGTTGAAGAGATGTTGTTGCTTCGACTGACGAGGCTGAGCGGATTGTTCTCCCATCCAATGACGTCAACACTTGCACAAGGCTATCAAGGGCAGCCGAGGCCGCGTTCGCCTGCGCCTACGCCGCCACAGCCTCAGTCCAGCCTCGATGGTGAGGTGTGGACTTTAATTCCATTTGTGTAGTCGGGTGAGCAGACGACACTGTGGCCGTCGCTCGTGTGTTGTGCGAGTTGCCCCTCGTGACTTTCAGTCATATAGCCTGCACAACATAGACGATATGAGACCGCTTTGACACTCTTCTGACAAGCATTGGTTTGAAGCTGCCAGTGTGACCGAATGACAGGAGACTCCGCAACCCAACCGATTGGAAGTAGTGCTTTGATGCGATGCCGTAGTTGAGGATGACCAAGCTCGCGGGACAAGTATGCTCGTGTTGTCATTCGGGCGAAGGTTGGGAATCGCCCAGCCTCCAGCGGGGGAAGAGATGCCGCCGTCCTGTCGTTGCGGCTGTTTGGCCTTGTCTCGGTCCGGAAGCAGGGAGGTTGTACACGCAAACCTTTGGCCCTGGTGATAGTGTCAACTCGCTCTCACGGAAGACGCAGTATTATCCGAATGATCGTGGGAAGGATGATTCCGTTTCAGTGGCCATCCAGCTCACGAAATAATCCCCAGTCTTCCTTCCCACTCGTCTTCCCGCTTGATCCCTCCATTCCTCTCCTCCTTTGCGGCCCTTCTCTTCTCGTTCCTCTTCCGTCTCTTCTCCTCGCGCTCTGCCTCATCTCTATCCTCCGCCTTCTTGATCCGTTCCTTAATATCCACTTCCCCAGCCAAGCGGTCTTCTTCCTCCTGCTGCCGTTTCCTCGCCTTCAACATTTCCAGCCTCTCATGCACATCTTGCAACGTCGCCCGTTTAACCTCCCCACTCTGGCCGGTATTCACTAAATGTTGTTTGGAGTTTAGATGCTCGATGTACTGCACGTTGTCCTTGTACGTCAAATCACACGCCTCGCAGTAGAAGCCGGCGCCTTTGCCTCGTCTGCCCACGCCTGCGCCTGCGGGTACCAGCGTGGACTTCCCAACCATGCTCGCCACATCGAGTCTCGAACCCCTTGCGGAGGTGGAGTCAAGGGTCGAGAAGTCCACGGGCTTGTGCCATTTCTTGCCTTCTAACTTGGCCTCGTAGCGTGCTTTTGCCTCCTCGCGACGTTCTTGATCTTTTTGTTTGGCCTTTTCGGCATATTCAGCGCGGTCCCAGGTGCGGCGAAAGTCGGTGTCGCTGGCGGCGGTGGCGCCGTAGGCAGATTTGCGTTCGGCCATGACGATGTCGCCTGCTGTAAAGAGGAGGAAGAACGACGACGAGAGGCGTGGCAGTGGGACAGATGTTGGTGGAGTACCGCGTAACGAGGCTTTCGGGTGAAATGGTGGCTTAATTTAGTACTTAAATTATGCCGTTTTAACACCTTCAGCGCTATGCTCACCGAGGCCAATACGGGGGCTTCGGTGCAGCCGCGCGTACTGAATACGAGTTCAGCACAGAACACAAAAACCAGCTCCCTCTGCATGAAGTCCGGCGGGGAGCTTGGAGTCGGCCAAGGAGCGAAAGCGCTTGTGCGGGCGGAGGTGGAAGTGCGCATCTATTCTGGGCCGAGAGTTATCAAACATCCATCACAGTCACCATCTACCTGATAACTTGTCATTACCCCTCGCCCTTCTTCTCAACCAGCGATGAGACCCGCGAAGAGTCCGTGGGCTTCCTGGATGGCTTCCCTCTCTCGCTTCTGGCACCGGTCATATGCCTTTGACTATTTTGGATTTGTTCTGCTTTTCATCACATTATTCTCGGTAGGTCCCTTACAACAGCGCGGGGAGATAGCTGACGACGTGGAGCTGCGTTTCTTCCTGGAGCCTGTGCAACAAATGTTTCGACTAGACGACCGCGCCATCCAATATCCATATGCCAGCGTCCAACGCGTATCTTCTAGAGAGAATACTCTGATTTCTGGAGGAGCTCCGCTGGTAGTCTTGATCATCTGGGCAATTGTAGCAAGGCCGGGCGTGCACAAGGCACATGTCACCATCCTCGGACTGTTCTTCAGCGTATACCTGACAACGCTTCTTACAGATATCATTAAATCGGCTATAGGCCGTCCTCGTCCGGACTTGATAGCCCGCTGCCAGCCTGAGATAGACACACCTCAGCATGCTTTGGTTACTATCGCTATCTGCACGCAGCCTGATCTTCAAACGCTTCTAGATGGCTGGCGCAGTTTTCCGAGTGCTCACAGCAGTTGGGCTTTTTCCGGACTTGGATATTTAAGCTTGTTCCTGGCTGGTCAAATGCGTGTTTTTCGACCGCCCACGGACCTAGCGAGTATCCTCGTCTTCCTGGCGCCGCTGGTTTGCGCAGCACTGGTGGCAATGTCGCGGCTAGCAGACTACCGACATGACATATACGATGTTTCCTGTGGCAGTCTCCTAGGCTTGGTGGTCGCGTATATGACCTATCGACGCGACTACAGGCCGCTCACACATCCAGAGTGTGATAAGCCATACATCAGGCGGGCAGAGCCTTCTTTGGCCCAGACAGCGAAACCTCAATTTGGTGTCCTGGAGCACCGGCTCGTAGCTGAAGACACTGAAGACACTGAAAACATCGAACTCCTTGAGACCTTCCGCATCGACAACGGTGAAGCCAGCGGTCGTGGAGACATTGAGATAGGCTACTATACCGATCAAGTCACGAAACACGATGCCATACGCACACATAATCGTCCATCGAGACGATCATCAAAGCTCAAGAGCCCTGAGAATTCGTCCATATCAGACGGAAGACGGCATTTTAGGTTAAGCTATCATGTAGTCTCAAGACTTCGGAGACGTCTCATCCGGAGATTGAGGGAATCATCTCTGCTCAAAGTGGCCTTGATGCTGTTGTAAGTCCATGACTTTCCTGCCCCAGACTCAAATCGACTGAAGCATGATAGAGGAGTGGTCCAGGGCCTCTCATCCCTGCACCGCTTTCTTGTGGCGGTTTTCCCGGATGGTCTGGATCTGATCTCTAGCCCTTACAAAGAAATCCCTAGGCTCAAAGGTGGAGGTTTGGATCGTCTCACAGCTGGGGTTCAGCCCGTCATGTGTCATTCTCATGACGACTTTTTCCGGAAGGAGCCTCTATACCAAGCTATTCGAGCCGGTTGCACCAGTGTCGAAGCCGATCTCTGGCAAGTGGACGATGAACTCTACGTCGCGCACACAGCTGCTGGGATACGTCAGAATCGAACACTGAAAAGCCTGTACCTAGATCCGCTGCAGGACATTCTCAACCACCAAAACCGAGTACCGGACTTTGTTAGATCTATGGGGAGCGAAGTCAATGGCGTTTTCTCGGCCGATCCAAAGCAATCGCTCGTGTTGCTGGTGGAGTTCAAAACCGATCCCGACATGATATGGCACCGGCTATCAGCCGACATTGCACCATTCCGTGAAAGCAACTATTTGACTTACTTCAACGGAACGGCGGTGGTGCCTGGTCCTGTGACGATCGTTGCGTCCGGAAACGCACCGTTCAATCGTGTGGTCCAAAATTCGACCTACCGAGACATCTTCTATGATGCGCCGCTGGAACTAATGTCTTCGTTACCAACGAACCCGGACGTCTACTCTCCGGCAAACTCTTATTTCGCTTCGGCATCCTTCATCAAATCCGTCGGATATCCGTGGCACTCTTCTTTGTCACAAGTGCAACTCGACCATATCCGCAGACAGATCCGCGGCGCCCATTCTCGGGGCCTGAAGGTCCGATATTGGGGGATCCCCGTGTGGCCTATTGGGCTGCGAAATTATATCTGGCGGGTGCTGGTCCGGGAAGGTGTGGACTACTTGAGTATCGATGCTATTGATGCCGCGATCAAAGAGGATTGGGGTCCGAGGAAGGGTGGATGGGGGAAGAAGTGGTGGCAGTAAATGAAGACTGGTACGGAGACTGCCGACACGTTGACGAAAACACAAAATCCGAGAGAGAATCCTAGCCGTGTTGATCTCACCTTGTCGGGAGATTCTTGAAGAGCCTCGCACCGCTGTTCTCGGCCTACATAAACCCTTGTGGTCCCCCCGGGAGGATGAAAACGAAGTACGCAGAATTCATGAACAGTGATACTGTGCGTCTTTCGCCAAATGTATCATCACCATTGTTAAATGCCAAAGCCTCTGTTATGCCCTTACAGAACCAACCACTCATTGCTTCCGGTCCTGACGCATAGTTCCACCACCAAAGCGCGGCTCAACGGAGTGATCCGGAAACATACATGCATGAACTTGCTCGATCTGACTGACCCTCGTGCTGTGTTCGTCAAGCAATCACGCAGCGCAGGCGATGGTCCGAAACGTGAACATTTTGAAGCCTGGTTTTGTCGGATTGTTGACGTCAAAATAGTAACCGAGCTTGACGGGGATGTTGATATTCGACGGCGGAATAGCATGGATATTGAGCACATTCAGATTCGCGTCGACCGTAGCCTGGCTGCCCGGGAAGGATGTAGGGCCGGTAACGATGAATTTGATGTCGTGATAGCCGTATCCTTCAGGAGAGGCCGGTGCAGGCCAATGAGGAGGGCACAGGTAGATGAAATTGAGCTTCTTGTCGGAGATTCCCTGGGAAGTCGGAAGGGTGATGTACGTGTGAAGGTACTTGCAGAGTGGGCTGGCTTTGGTTTGATCGCCAGCTGAATTCACACTGATCGTCACGTCCCAAGTCATTCCGCATGGCGCGCCATAGGGATGGGGAGTGATATCATAGATGCCTTGCCCAGTAGTGCTGGCGAGCTCAGCGCTGTCGATAGTCGTATTGCGCGGAATGAGGCTGTAGATGTCCAAGCCTTGAATGGCCGGGATTACTTTGGCGTTGGCCATGCCCAACAAGACAAGGGACAATGAGGCAAGAGTGAACTTCATTTTGGATTTTTAGTGTCTCGTTCACCGGCTGGAAACAGATGTGCGGGATAGAACTGATGACTTGGACGGCAGGAGTTGATCAACAGCGAAAGCAAAGGAACAGGCCAGAGAGGTTGATACTTATCGTCCTGAAAGCTAACTCCTGTCACTGCGTGCGCATCCATGTGAATATTTGCGGTCGTAAGGACAGGCATTTCAAATGTCTGCCTATTCAGTAACATCGGGCCTTCACTCACCAAACATCAGCTAGCAAGATGACCGTCATAAGGCTCAGTCGCAGATTGAACCCTTCACGAGCAGTGAAGCTCAGAACTTCTTCTTGGGTGGCATGGTCCGTAAGGTGAAGCCCAGCCAGCTGTCAACAGGCATTAGGAAATTTGCGAGTCGTGAGTAGTTGAAGGGTCTATCGTGATGGGTGAATTGATCACCAAGCGCTAAAGGAAATCCTCCATCATTAAACCGAGCAATGCCGGCCGCGGCCATCGCAATAAGACACTCCTTCAGGACCGGGTGTAATCTGCTCAGCCGAGGCAGGTGTTGGTCCCAGAAAGACCGAACAGCGCATTTGCCAGTATATTGTGATGTTCGCTCGTGATAATACCGCAGGGGCTTGGAGATCCGCTTATGGCCGAATGAATCCTGTGCCTGGTGGGACATTGGTGTACCGACCGAATGACGAGAGCTTAGAGTCAATGAGCAGGCTTTTTATGTTTTTTTTGTTTCTACCAAATCGGATCCGACTGTCCAGAACATTGGACCGGTACTCTGCAGCTGAGAGAAGCCGAGTGAGGCTCGAAAAGTCCCTACCTCACGCAGAAGCTTGGAGCACGATAGTCCTGGTGATGTGTGTAACCTCAAGGGGAAGGGTATCAAAGGCAGCTATGCATCAGTTGACTGGAGGATGATCTGCAAGCCTATACCAGGGGTGTAGTAGTACTGCGAGTAGCAGCTCTCAGTTCGCAGAAACTTTACACGGGGTTTTGAAAGGAATAGACTTGGTGACTAAGCTGCTGGCACCGGTGCCTGGCGCATGCAGCGGGGCCCATGGTGGACGGTGCGGAGAAGGTCGCGATCGATCGAGCTGGAGAAGATGCGAACCAGATAATTTTTCGTTTCCGCCAGGACTGATTGAGTTTTGAGCGCAAATAAAACAATGGCGAAGAAAGGATCGCCTTTCGATCTGTCGAGATGTGCGAGACCCAATATTCTCAAACTACAGCCCTACAGATGTGCTAGAGAGTAAGTGCTTCTCATCGAAAGTCCCGCCTGTCTGACTCATGACCCTAGTGATTACAAGGACGATGGCACCAATATCCTCCTCGACGCGAACGAGAACGCGTACGGTCCAGGCCTGGAACTCGGTGAAAACGGAGTCCACGGGCAGGGCAACGGCCCCGAAGCGAAATACCAGGTCGACTTCCTGGGCTTGAATAGATACCCTGATCCTCACCAAGTCGAGCTAAAGGAACTGTTCTGCAGCTTGCGCAATACTCACACCCACACGGACAGGGACCTGGGACCTGAGAATCTCTTTTGTGGTGTGGGCTCGGACGAAGCCATTGACGCTTTGTTACGGTGCTTTTGCGCACCTGGAAAAGACAAGATCTTGACCTGTCCGCCCACGTATGGCATGTATGCCGTCAGCGCAGATGTGAATGACATTGAGATTGTCCATGTGCCCCTCAATCCCGACGATGGGTTCTCATTGCAACCGCAGCAAATCTCGAACAAGCTGTCGGCGGATCCGTCAATCAAGATGGTATACATATGCTCCCCTGGGAATCCCACTGCGGGGCTCATTCGCAAAGAGGATATCCTGCAAATACTCCAGCATCCGACTTGGAATGGTATCGTCATCGTTGACGAGGCATACATTGATTTCGCGCCGGAGGGATCAAGTCTAGCTGAGTGGGTATTGGAATGGCCAAACCTGGTGGTGATGCAGACACTGAGCAAGGCGTTCGGACTCGCTGGCATACGACTGGGTGTCGCCTTCAGCAGTCCTGAGATTGCAGCCTTGCTCAACAACATGAAGGCGCCATATAATATTTCAAGTCCGACGAGTGCTATTGCAATAGCGGCGTTACAGGAAGGCAATCTGAAGGTCATGCGACAGAATCGGGAGAAGATCTTGCAACAACGAGCAAGACTGTTGCAAGAGCTACCACGAATACCCGGCATCGGGCGTTTCCGCGGAGGGACAGATTCAAATTTTTTGCTGGTTGAAATACTTGACAAGCCACGAGACGAAGGCGGACAGCCAGACAATAGAACGGCTCTTACTTTGTATGAAACAATGGCCGGGCAACGCGGAGTCGTGGTCAGGTTTCGAGGCAAGGAGTACGGGTGCAAGGGCTGCCTCCGGATAACAGTGGGCACGGAAAAAGAGGTTGATCGATTTCTGACAGAGCTCAGATCTGTCCTGACTCAGATCTATTCGGGTTCGTTCCAGGGCTCTCAGGTCGATGGACAAAAGAAACGCGAGGCAGAAGCAAGCAAGGTGATATCATAGGAGAAATAGAAAATGGCACTTTGGTAGATCTCGGGCGTGGCTGGAAAATCTCCATGTGGCCTCCATAGGCGGGAGCAGCCTCTTCCCCTTAAACTTCTGGCCTATGCCTAAAACCGATAGAAAAGAAACAACACCCTTTGCCCGCATCCTGTCACAAGGTGCCAACACATCAGCGAACACATCCAATCCACGAGCACACAATTGTCCGCCACTCCCACACGCTCACCTGCGGATCTGCACCGATTTGCCTTGCAGCCCGAATCCGAGTACCCTGAGGGAGGTGCGCAGGGACCCTAGATCTGCTGGCCGTCGTCCCGAGTTTCCTGCCTCGTGTGTGCCTCAAGATAGCCCAGGCGGCACGCCAATCGTGATGGCCGTGGAGTGAAGAGACAGCTGCTCGGTTCAGCCACTCAGTGTGACATCCTGCAGCTTGATCTCATCTTCTGCCTCACCTCGACTGCGATTCCTTTTCCCCTTCTCACAGGCTCTCGCGCGACAACGCTTCACATGTCCTACACACGGTCGCATCGAGCACGGTCAGGTTGGGAACAGGTCTAGCTCAATTCACTGTGTCCTCACTTAGCCCTCACATGCTGCCGGACCTCTAAGGCCATCCAAAACCCCTCGATCCTGCGAAAATATGCCAGATGAACAAAGGAGAAGGGAATTGATCGTCACGATAACACTGCAAGAATTACTACATCATGGTCAAGGTGGATATCAAGCGGGACTACTATGCGGACCTGGAGCTGCCTTCCACCGCGGACACGGAAGAGATCAAGAAACAGTTCCGACTTCTGGGTAAGGCAATGAAAATCATACCTCTCCGAGCCTCACTTACCGGGCGTAGCGAAACAGTATCACCCCGATCGCAATCCTGGTCATGAAGTCGAAGTCGTCCCCAAGTTCCAGGCCGTCCAAGCCGCGCATGAAATCCTCAGCGACCCAGTAGAGAAGGCCAAATACGATGCTGGTCGGGCAAGGCTCGCTGCCAAAATGGCGGCTGCGACGAACACGAATTACACCTCTGATCCTTACAGCTACACGAGGCCGACCAATCCTAAATCTGCTCCTACCACTAAACAACAACCTCCCTTCCCACCACCGCCCAAATCGACAGCACAACGCCCGTCGCAAACGTCGAATCATAGACCGCCGGTCTCGGCCGGTGCCGATAAGTTCAATGCATTTACCCGTGGCGCACCGTCATGGGATCGAGCGAAATTCGATGAAGTGAGAGCAGAGGCCGCTGCAAGAACGTTTCCCAATTTGAGACCTAGCTCGTCCGCACAACCGATGCCGCCGCCACCAAGATCGACTCCTCGAGCTCCAACTGCGCCCAAACCTTCGCCTAGTTCAGACATGCCTCATGTCCCGAATGTCCCGCCGACAAGTTTCCCAGGAATGTCGAGGACAGCGAGTTCAAGAGCGAACTATCAAGCAGGCGACACGCAGCAAGGTCCTCGCTCTGCCTTTTCGTATGTTCAAGGCACACGGGGGCCGCAACAGCCGAACCCTCATATCAATGTGCAAGAATCCTACTCAATGCGATCGCCACCAGTGTCAAGGGTCAGACCTTCGGTGAGTCCTCTACGTCACACCCGATCGTCAGACTATGACATGAGATATGATCTTGGAGCCCGCCCGCCGTCAAGATACACCGGCGGTGGGGGAGAGAGAACAGATCTTCATGGAGATGGCCTGCACCGCTCGTCAAGCGTCCGTAACTCTCCCATCGACGATCGAGGCCCGTTCGGCAGGTCGACAGCTCGATTCGAGAATCTCCCTCGGCATCGCAGCGCGAGTCCCGGTATGAGAAATGGTGGAGTGAATGCGGAGTTCTCAGAGTCCTCGAGCAGTGATGAAGAGACATTGCATATGGATTCGCGGCCCAAGGCTCAACCTCGAACGACCCGGCCCCAAATGCGTTCAAACCTTAGCTATGACACTGCAAACAACCCAGGTTTGACGGGTCAATTTCCCAGTACTAACTACACCAGAATTGTAGACGAGAGTCGTTATCAATATCCTCCTCCCGAAGCGAAGGAGCCCAGTCGCAAACCTTATCCGGACATGGCCTCCTCCGATGCCGAGAAGCCCAATTCGTT
Source organism: Phialophora chinensis (assembly GCA_016109575.1). Taxonomy (NCBI): domain Eukaryota; kingdom Fungi; phylum Ascomycota; class Eurotiomycetes; order Chaetothyriales; family Herpotrichiellaceae; genus Phialophora; species Phialophora chinensis. The sequence goes on from JADWPU010000013.1 coordinate 753,442, forward strand.
GCATGGCGGTGATGGAGGACAGGATAAACCCAAGTATGCTTCCCCTATCATGGATTCCCACACATGGTCGCAAACTTTGAGCCGCGGCCACAGAGGATCTTCTTTCAATGGATTTCCTCCGTGGGCAGTTCCCTCAAGCGTCTTCCCTCTGACAACGCCTCCCCGGCATCGCGAGCGACAGAGTGACATGCCCGCGAATAGTCATGGTTTTCTTCACCTGTCGAACAATAAAGCTGACCCATATGTTAGTAATGCGTCCGCCCATCCAAGTGCGCAGTCGACATTCGACGCTGCAAAATGGCATGATGAGCTAAAGGCCGACAATATCTTCCGGCCTGACGAGTCGCAAATGCGAAAATCTCCGTCCAAAACCAGTCGGCCTACAAGTAAACCAGCGACGGGGAGGGGTAGAGCTCAGTCACGAGCCACAGAGGATCCGACCCCTACCACGGAGGCTGCAAGTGGAGGCAAGCACACGGCATTCCAGCCTGGGAAGTTGGCAGATGATTTTGCCGCTCGAGCAACTGGAAAATCCAAGAATGCGCGCGTATCCCCCGACACAGATTCGTCCGTGGATTCTCGAGATCGCTATGTCGTTGTAGAGGAAGATGCAATGGACATTGACACGCCGCCCACAAACGGGCACCATCCTTCTATGGCCAACGGCGTCAAGCAGACCACGGCTGAGTCACCACGTGATCAAAAGCGTCGATCATCGCACGGAGGAGTTGATTTGAAAGAGTTCACTCAACAAGCACCGTTTGTACCAACATCCACGGGCCTGGGAGGCTTGAAGGACGATCTGGAGACGCATCTCCCTTTCGAATCCCGCGCAGCCAAGGAAGTGAACTTGAACAGGACCATGTCCGCACGAATTCGAGCACTGAATCTGCCCAAACCACCGAAACCCGTCGTCCCGCCAGCCGATGACCGGCTAGATAAGCTCAACTTTGACCAATACGTGCAAAACATGCAAAACTACATGCGCGAATGGAACCACTTCAACGCCAAGATGATCGAGCATTTCCGTGCCCGGCAAGATAAAGTCTGCGGCACAATGAGCCAGAATTGGATTGCGCAGTCTGGTGATGGGCCCGATGCAGAGGCGGTGGAGAAAGATGAGAATGGGGATAAACAGGCGGGCTACGCGGCGTACATGCAGTGGCTGAAGGACGATGCACAGTGTCGGGATTGGTGGGAAGAGGCGAATGAGAAGCATTTGAAGTGTTTGGAGGATTTGGGGAGGGCGAGGCAGGTGGCGAAGAGAAAATTGAGGCCTGTGTGAATTTGAGGCTCATCAGATTGGAGGCTATTCATGCTGGACTTCTGCGCACAAGACGTGTGGCTTATTACGACACCTCACATGAGCTGGGAGATGTTCGAGGCGTTGGACAAATGGCGCGGCTATGTTTGTGGCATAGCGGGTTACGGGCGTTTTGACTTGCAATTTCCGACATGCAGGGTGGTTGGATTTTGTCTTTGAATGATGCGGATACCCTGTTGGCGACGAGACATAGAAGTCTTGAAACATGGAAAAGCCATGGCCAGTTGACATGATGACGCTCCGTACTGCTTGGATTTGAGGGAGTACTCTGGGTCAACGGCAAGCTCCGCGCCTAACGTACTCAAGCTTCAGGCCAGCAAAACAAGCATTGATTTGTGTCTCTAAATAGACCGTCCGCAATGCTTATCAGAGCTTAGCCAAGTTCGGCCTTAGCCGGCATCTCAAGCATCGGTTCAACCTATCACGGCTTCACCATCTACCACTTCCCTGCCTAAACCGCAACATTTACCCCGTCGTCCAGTGAGCGGTAGCAATCTCGCAGGAGTGAGGCCGCGCAATCCGGTTTGATGGATGTGAAACTGGGAATGGACTGAGGTGTAAGATAGTTTAAGTTGACAGCTCAGCCGTAATTCTCGCGCAATGATCTTGCCCTTCTCTCACCGATTGATCTCCCGCTACTGACCTGCGAAGTCTGTTCTTATCTCCCTCACGGTCAACTAATACCGTGTTCACAAATTACGAAAAGGAAAGCTCATTCGAAGCGTGGAGCAACTACCACGATGGACGCCGAGAACCAGCAGCAACAGAAGATACAAACGTCCCAGCCCCAAGCGGAGGGCGGTGCGGCCATCTCGCAACAACCTGTAAGTCAGCTCACAAACCTCCAGGGTTTAGCAGGCGCTCTTCAGTTCCCCGACATATCTGTTCGGCTTGCCAAATCTCTTCACCCAATCAGGAAGCTTACCGACCTAATTTCCTGGCCGGCATGAGAGACGACTGCTCCAGCTTATCTTCCTCTCCATGGCTATCCGCGAACGCTTTTTTGGAACTGACCAGTACCATCAATAGGCTGCCCGCGAGTCCATGGACGCCACAGGTGTAAGCAACAAAGTCGGACTTCGAGGCGGTGGTGAAGGGGAGGACATCTGTTGTGGGTTGTAAGTCCAGCACTCGACACGGCGCCCACATTTTCCCCCGAGTACATGCATATTGATCTTTGTTAATAGGTGCGCCGGGTTTCTATGCTTTGAGTGTTGCAAGGATTGCTGTTAGATCGGTCAGAGCAGATAGAGGAGGGTTGCAACTCTAACGGCATCTGTGTTAGAAGGCCCGGGGTCATGCTTGAGAGCCTCTGGTTTTGTCCCTTGGCGGAGCGGCGAACACCTTAGTTCTACTCCTTGACCCTGCGATGGCAGATACGAAGCTCATAGTTGATTTGAGATATAATTTTTCAACTCTGCGGTGTTGGATATTGCTGCGTCAAGAAGACTGGCATCGGGTCAACTTTGTTCCGTGTCTGCAACTTCCGTCTGCGAGTGTTGATTGCAAGACTGCGCGCCTGTCCCGTTCGGCGTGCGTGTCGAATCGACCCATGCTAAACAGTCTTACTTGCCTTGAATAGATTTCCCAGTCTCGTTTGGGCGATCTGATTCTCTTGAGCTCCACGATGATCGTGATAGCTGCCTCCCGATGGATCCATCCTCGGAGAAATTCTCGGCGTACGCTTCCATTGTCCTGCAGCGTCGATCCGCCCTAACAGCACACTGCTCCTGCTCCTGCTCCACCCCTCCCACGCAACGTCAAAGGACATACTGTCTGAACTTGTGGAGGCTTGCACTTGGCATGGGACGGGTATGAAAGGAAAGACAGCCTTCTTGGGGAATCTGTCCGCCGTTGGCAATCGTCTCAAGCCGGATTGTGGTGCACGAGAACGGTACAAATACTCTGGCCGATTCTGAAGCAAAAGCCGAGCTACAAGTTCCATTGCTCTACGGTGAAATTGTCAGAAGAAATTGTGCCTGTTTTGAACAAAAGGGCCCTCCGCAATGGCCGACACTTCGCAAGTCACAGTCCTGAAGCCTCCTATCCGCCATAGTTGGTGGAAGGAGTCATCCGTCTATCAAATCTACCCAGCATCCTTCAAATCGGCCAACTGCACCGTGGACAAAGGCTCAGGTACAGTAAAGGGGGACCTGCGCGGCATCATCTCGAAACTCGACTACATCAAGGAGCTTGGCGTTGATATTGTCTGGCTCAGCCCTATCCTGCAGTCTCCTCAAGTCGATATGGGCTACGATATCTCGGATTACCGTGCTATCGATTCGCTGTATGGGACGATGGAGGATCACGACGATCTGATCAAGGGCTTGCATGATAGAGGTTTGAAGTATGTCATGGATCTCGTTGTCAACCACACATCAGATCAACACGAGTGGTTCAAGCAATCCCGCTCTTCGAAGGACAATCCATACAGAGATTGGTACTTCTGGCGGCCTCCTCGCTACGATGCAGGCGGCAAACGCATGCCTCCGAACAATTGGGAGTCGGCGTTCTCTGGATCTACTTGGACATACGACGAGACGACCGGCGAATACTACTTGCACCTGTTCGCGAGTGCGCAGCCCGATTTGAATTGGGAGAACCCTGCAGTCCGAGACGCCGTACACGATCTGATCAGGTTCTGGCTGAATCGGGGCGTGGACGGCTTTAGGATGGACGTAATCAATTTCATATCAAAGGCTCCTGGACTCCCGGATGGGAAAATCACTAAACCTGGATTCTTGCAGTCTGGCATTGAGCATTTTGCCTGCGGCCCTCGCTTGCACGAGTATCTCCAAGGCATTGGCGCCATCCTGCATGAGTATGACGCCTTTTCGGTCGGCGAGATGCCTGGTGTTACTGACACGAAGGAAATACTGAAGGCAGTTGGGCAAGATCGTGGCGAACTCGCGATGGCTTTTCAATTTGACATCGTCGGCATGGATATTGAGCCCGGCACCGGGTCGAAATGGGAGCACCGAGACTTCAAACCGCAAACTTTGAAGCATGTTGTCTCGAAGTGGCAGTCTTTCATGATCGAAAATGCAGGCTGGAATGCCGTATTCATGGAGAACCACGATCAAGGGCGGACAATCTCGAGGTACTGCGACGATACTGAGGAGTACCGGACGAAGTCAGCGAAGCTCCTTGCTGCCCATATGGGTCTCCAATCTGGGACAGTCTTCATCTACCAAGGCCAAGAACTTGCGCAGATAAATGTCCCTGAGTCTTGGGGTTTGGACGAGTACAAAGACATCGAAGTGATCAATCATTGGAAGACGGTTTTGCGGGACTATCCTCACGACAAGGAGAAACAAGCCGCTTACAAGAGACAATACCGGCTTATTGGCCGGGACAATGCTAGGACGCCGATACAGTGGACTTCTGATGCAGATTCATTTGCCGGTTTTCTTCCAGATGCCCGTCCTAAGGATGCAAAGCCCTGGATGTCGATTCATCCCGACTTTGGAAGATGGAACGCCGAGGCACAGCTTGCGGATCAGGACGGTGCATTCCTGTACTGGCAACGGATCCTTGAGCTTCGCAAACAGCATAAGGACATCTTCGTCTATGGTGATTTCGAGATGCTGGACGTGGAAAATGGATGTGCGAATGTCATCGCATACCTAAGGACTGACCGGTCTCCACAGGATTCGCACACAGTGGACGAGAGACCGAGAACCTGCCTTGTCATCACGAATTTCTCAAGGGATAGAGTATGGTGGAGAGTCCCGGAAAAGGTCGAAAATATATTGTTCGATGGCCGCAGATTGAGGAGAGAAGCTATTCGGCAGGATTTGCGCAATTACACTGGAAGTGCCGCCGGCGACAACGCGACTGACAGGGACGAAAATGGTTGGAAGATTGACCTGATGGCGTGGGAGGTGGTCGTTGCCGTGGCTTGACGGGAAGACTTGACGACGATGACTTGACACCATCGCCAAAGAAATGCATTCACATGTGTAGGTGAGCATCGAGTCACATCTTTGACCTTTCTTCTCACAACCCTTCCCGTTAGCACTGCGCAGTCACATTGGACGACTCATAGATGCGTTCATGGAACTGGATCGTCATAGTATCTCCCTGGTGTTGCCCCCACATTGTGGTCTGTCAGTATATTGGCCTCGATATGAACCCGCCAAGGTATGAGCAAGTGCGTCAATGCAGTTTAAAGTGACGCAAAATTCACCATTTTCCTATGCTCAGAGAGCATGTGTCTATCAGCCAACGTGAAGCAGAATGAGTCAGAGCGGTGACTGCGCATGCATTCCTGTATGCACTTCTCCATCAGCACCCATATTCATGATTCTGTGGAAGAGCTTTGCATCACTCCCGCCGTGTCATACAGGTGAGTCACCGATGGACCGGCGGGCTCGCAACTGGCATTCAACCTTCCAACGGAAGGAGGGTAGCAGTGCCGTGAAATATAAGTACCACCTTTCCTTCTATCTTCTGCATCTCGTTCTCCCCTTTCTCCATGTGTGTTTATATATATGTATCAGAGCGATCGAATTCCCTGCCCTTTCTAGGCCTAATACTCGAAATGCTGCGTTCGATTGGGAAGGCGGTGTTCGAAATAGTACGCGTCTAACTAGGAGCTCAACGCCCGAAGCGCCCGAAGCGCGACGTTCAACCAGGAAACCCATGCTGGAAACACTACTTCCCACGAGCAAAGTGGTTACGACTGAGGTACTCCCACAATTGATCATGGTCCAGGAGTATGAAGCCCCATTCGCACATTCAGACCCCGAGGCCGCGATCCGAATTGGCCAGCTAGAGGAGGCGGTGGTGTCTAGCGTTGACAACGACGAGGTCATCGCGGCCCTCAAAGACCATCCGCCGCTCCTCACTTCTGGGTCCGCGACCCGCGCAACAAGATTGCGGGTACTTTCCATCAGTGGCAGCGGTACATGTGCTTGAACCATTCATCGAGATCCATGAGATGGGGGATAAGATCAGCGATGGTGAGGTGACGGTGAGCCCGTGGCAGTTCCTCTAGGACCTGAAGGAGAAGGATAGGCCTGCCGCCCAGCAACTCCCTCAACCTAGTGAGGATACGAGAGAAACCCATCATGGCGATCATCTCCGGGCCGCGCGAGTACAACTTCCTGCTAAAGGTTAAAGAGCGCGACGTTGCCGGCAAGCAAGTGTTAGAGCGCGTCCGAGACTTCTCGGACTCTTACGCCTTCGGTTTGGTAGGCGCGGACGGCGCGATCTCATCACACCACCGGGACAGTCAAGGGGTCCACAAGGACACCGAACAGGCATACCTCGATAAGCTAGGTATGGCCGAGGAGTAATGGGAGCGCGCACTTCGCGGCGAGAAGAGCTATTGGCGCTGTGGTTTGAGACCTCCCCGAACATTCAGAAAGTCCGCCAGCTGAGCGCACCCCTCAAGCCCAGAAACCAGCGACAACGGCGCTTCCGAAAACGGCGGCTGTGTCATCGCCTGAGCGCAAGCGATCTCATGATTCCGTGTGCCTCTGTTCCATACCTTTCCGTAACGACACTGTGTCGATCTGGCAAACGGTGAACAAGAGGCTCTGGTAACGGAAGACGGAAGACTTGAGGCCTCGGACATCATGTGTCAGAGATGGTACAATGTCGCTATCCCGCGACAGACTTACAGTGCATCGATGTTTGTATACCCTTCCATACACGATCCTCATCCATCGACTCGATACGAGGATGAACAGCGGAGCCTTTCGTCAAGCTACTACGGTGCTACCATTGAATGCCGTGCCACAAATCAGCATGCCGATTGAGGCAAATGGTGTCCGACACGACCTTGTTACATTCTCAACCGAGATTTATGTACAAGCCTTAAGTCCCACAAAGTGTTTTTGACAGACGCCTTCGCCGTTCTTAATAGCAGAACTCTCCATGATATGATAATGGCAAGGAGATGTTTACGTTGTCATGCGATATCCACGACACCTTTGCCCGACGCCGCGGGGAAGGATCCCACTCTGGTGTATCCGCTACCAAAGCAGGATGACATCCTCAGTGTTCTGAGTGGATCACGATACTTTCCCGCACCGGGTACAGGATCAGGAAGATACCTCATCAACAACGTATCCCACTTGTGGTGTGGCTTCGACCGCAAGCCTTACCATCGAAACTTGGGAAGCAGATATTGAAACACAAACCTTCATCAGCAAATTGCTGCTAGCGGGTCTCTGTTATCAAGCCATCTTCAGCCAGGTTCTTTTTGGAATGGCTCGCACATACATAGCCCGAATGTCGACTGGCGGCAAGTATCCTTGCGGCCCACAGGGAGACAAAGGACAACGATAGTTTCGGGATTGCTGGGGTCCGGTTTTTGTCACTTTATACTGAGGCCACGAAATGACGACCTTGCCAAGTATCAGGGTTTGCCAATTCACAAGAGTTGCCAATATGGCATTACTCGGCTCTCGCTTTTGTTTGTTCATTGTTGAACGGACGACCTCAGCTGAGGTGAGAGTTGGGAACTACCGCTGAGAAAACCCTTCTACGTGGATGCCAACCATCTACCAAACAGTATTCCGTACTGTATCTGTGGAAGCCAGACCGCCTACACCAAGGCGCTTCTGATGCATGAGATCAACGCAACGACGAAAGGATGCATCGATAGGATTTATCCAAACAACGCATGATACAGTGCATCGGTACCACGTATCGACACGATGGGTGACGCGTGCATATGATGCTCTATTAGGGTTGGTCTCGTGGTGCTCCTACCACGTTAACGTGGAAGACATGCTACGCCCATTGAAGCCACGAGCATCGTCCCCATGAGATCTTTCGTCGCCGTTCTTTGCTCCACCTTGCCGCGAAGCACGATGACCATCGTCATGGAAAGAGACTTCTGCATGACGCGGATCAGGGCAAGTTCACGGATCTCCAGACCGTGTGCGGTTCCGATGGTGAAGGTCAGCTATCGGGCAAACGCCATCCTGGTGATGAACGCAGGCAGCAATAAGCTGAGGGATTATGTGGATGAGGCTCTCAAGAGCTCGACCGCGGTCTTTCCGTCTCTTGTCATTTGTCTATGAACCACAGACATTTTGCGTGCTCCGTGGCAGTGGATCTATCGCCGACCTCTGGCTGTCGAGTTGGAGCGTGGGAACACCAAGCCCCAAATGCTATCTTGATGCCTACCCTATTCCCATCACGGGATGTGACCGCAACAGGATGTGGCATACATTGCCGGAGTTGCCTCTAGACGACCAAGGAACTTCACCCTTTCACACACAGTGCGGGCGGGGTCCGGATAGTCCGGCATTCATATCTATATATATCCAGGACAAGATGGAACTCAACGCACGTTTCGTGCTGTCTCGTGTTTCTGGCAAATGGCCGCTGGTATGGTCACACGTCGTACGGGTATTCGCTTCGAGGCCTCAGTCTCAGGACTTCACGATTCTTCACGGTTCAGTCACGTCCTCAGGATGACCGCTTCGGCCACTTCGCAGCGATTGTTATCCCCGTACCGGCAAGCGAATATACGCCACATTACAGTGCCCATGATGCATCCTCACTCGGCTGTCCTAGATCCGTCTCGCTCAATACATCGAGGGCATTGGGCAGATCCAAGAGGGCCTAACTGTGGGACTTGCAGAGAGCTCAGTTCGTCTGATTTTGGGACAACTGAGGAGCAACTCATGCTGCTGTGAAGACGAAAACGTCTTGGGGAGCCGGGTCAAGGCTTGATCATGGCGCCATACGGATCCTAAAAAGCCTTCTGGTGCAGAAAGCGAGTGATGTCTGGTAGCAACGCCTATTCTCCCTCAGTCCTCTTGTCATTACGACACTGAGTCCGCTTCCTCTGATGCACCAACCTCATCACGCACTCGCTTGACATTTGTTCAGCACAGTATCTGCCTCTTTGACGATACTAGGTTGCTGAAACCATCGGGGCGGAAATCACGCCGACACGATCTCCAACGAAGGCTCTGCACGCAACGGTCAGATGAGCATTTCCCAGTGACCTCCAAAAACAAGATGTGTTCCTGTTCCGGGGTTACATGTTCTTTCGAGACGTGCCAGCCGGTAGCAGTAAGATACCGGACTTGTGGTTACACCGCCTCGACCGGACGGCACGACCAGCCTGCCTCCCTCGCGCTAGCTAGCTAGCCAGATCCTAGAAAGCGGATCGATCCAAACTCGGCTTCGCGTGTTAGCGTTACCTGGGTTTCGTGAGGAACTGCCTCAAGTGCAACGGGGCTGGACATGGCACGCCAAGCGATCGTCAGTTCCCGACCTCAAATTCAGAACAGAATGTGAGTTGGATCGTCGGGGTCAGTTCCAGGGCAGGGCGAGCACCCTCCCGGGGTCCGCGGATGTTGGACGGGTGTCTATCTATCCCTCCCTGCTCGCCCCCCTTGGATGCATGTATATGTACTATATGCTTCACGGTGACGGAGGTTGTCTTCTCTCAAGAACTCAGCTGCGAACTTATCTTGCTTTCCAGTAGGCGAACCAGTGGCTTGTCGACCAGGTACAGCAACACTGTGGGCTTGACGACACGTCATTCAACGTTCAAGTCCAAGACGACTTCAGCCAACCAGGTCCCATGGCTGTGAGATCCAGCAACAAGGTAGCATTTCGGGGGCTGGGCAGCTGGTCACAGTCGAAAAAGCCTCCAGGCAGGTGGTCGGTGCAAGGGAAGAAGACCAGACTTCTCTCCGGAGTGCAGGAGCTTCGTGAACGCCGAGACTTCGTCCGTGGTGTCTACGCAGTCGGTAATGAAGGCCCGCAAGGTCCTTGAGCCAGTGGCGGCGAAAGAACTCAAACTCCGTCCCAGTCAGCTCCAAGATTCGCAAAGATAGAGTGTTGAGCATCCGCGCGCCGCCTTCTTGATGCATGGCACAATCGAAAGCCGACATATTCCGTCTTTCCACTCCAAATTTCAACGACCGGTGCGGGATGCCCGGTATTATCGTCGGAAGCACTGCGGAGGGTTGTTCCTTCACGGGGCGATAGCCAACAACAAAAGGGTGTATATATTGGGAGTGGGGGGCGACCATGATGAAGGATAATCTGGATGCTAAAGGAAGCCCAAAAAGCGACAGCAGACCGATGGTATAATCACTTGTCGAGGTGGCTTCACCATCCATGGACATACACCGCCCATCAGAGCGGCCATAGTGTCTTTACCGGGGATGTCTCTCTGCTAAGAGTATCACCACGGGAAAGCGAGGGCTGATGGTCATGGAACAGGAACACGGACAGACACCTCCTTTCCTATCAGTCGTCTTCGATAACCTCTCGCAACCCGCAATCCGGCAGTATAACTCTACCGACCTCTACCATCAATACGACGATGGGATGATCTATCTGGTGATCTTCCGACTCCAGGGCTTCGCATAATGTCACAACACGTCCGAGAGTTGCTTTGAAGCATACCTCGAGCGGGGATCAGAAGGTGCAAATTGCTGACGGATATGGCTGTATGTTAGAAATGCGGACACGGAGTGGAGCAACACTTTCCTGCCGCTGCCATCATCGCGTACTCCACTGGACGGGTGCAGATATGTGTACCGAAAGCAACCAACGGGCCCGAAGCCACGCAATGCGCTCTCTGAGAACTTGGGAGAAGATTCACGGCGAGAAACGCAACGGGAATACTGAACAGTACGACGGAGAGCAGCCCGCGAGATACATAGAGGATTGGGCTACGGACGTCGCCGTGTTAAACCAGGCTCGCAAGAAGCTTGACTACAACTTGACCGCGTCGCACTGAACCTTGTGGATGGATCGGGGGCAAGCATTGGATGCGCAGGCGACGGAAATGCAGACTTCACGCGCCGCAAAGAGCGCCTTTTCTACCCGAACTCGCGCGACCCAGAAGACCTCCCGCGCCTCTCCAAGGAGGAAGAAGACTGTTGTTGCTACGGCCAGCACTGAGCCCCTACGCCCTACCCTTGCATGCACCATGAAAAGGGGGACAAGAAGCACTAAGAGTGGTCCCGAGACTTCAGTGCTCATTAATCACAGAACAGGCATGAGAATGGATCGGCGAGATAAAGCACGAGTGGGGCTGCAGTTGTATATATACAGTAGTTGTCTCATTCACGATGTTCTCGCTTAGGATAGCTTTAGAACAAGCATATATAAGTAACCCGATCCTCTAGCTTGAGACATCATTCCACCGACCTTGACGGGTTCGATCTTCCAAACCAGGCGAGGCTCCAACAGCGTTATGGCCATGGCTGAAATGAGCTTGTCCACATCTATACATATGCAGAGCAGATGGAGGGGTGGAACGGTTCGTGAGATGGTCTCGCTCGCCTGGCCACTGGTCTATATACAAAGTGTTGTCATTCCCCAATACGTAAATATACACATGCGTACCTGTTCTGCCGTTGACAGAAGACGAGATTCAACGTGGAGTTGTGTATGGTTCCTATCTATCTCTATGCATCAGACGAAACGGGACCAGCTCCAGTAAGTGAGATTGCCGTGCCCAATCTCAAAGGTCCAGCGACGGCGACACAGCTGCTACTCATGCGCCCCGAGATGTTGTATTCTCTGGCTTCAGTCTGTCTATAGAATGCCATGTAGGTCGCTCATCTAGATGGGGACTTCTTTCTGCGTGGATTTATTTGGGCCTCTTCCCACTCCTCTCTAAACAAGCAAGTCCATTCGATTGTGGAGGCCGCTCCATGAGGAAGTCAACGAGTAAATTCTTCCGAGCTGCCCGTTTAACAATCCTTTCCGTCGAAATCTCGACGACGCCACTTGGTGTAATCTTCTCGTGCTCGAGGCACTCAACCATGAGGCTTTCCCAGTACCTCCTGTCCTCGTCGGCACATCGCTCCCGACGACGGCCGATATCGATAAAGCCGAGAGCACTGATCATTGTCCAATTCCTCCACCACTGGGTCGTCTCGTGCAGTAGCCTCTGTCACAGGAACTCATCGATCTCATGCATTATCGAATATGATATGTTTGAGCATCGTCCTAAGGTCTCCATTAGCAGTAGCATCTGTCTAGGTCTGAAAGTCGAAGTTGAGGTATTGTGTATGAATAGGTAGAGACAACGGCGAGTCTCGCACCACGGAAAGACCTAATTCGTGCCCAACTCATCGGCTTCCGTAATCGGTTCGTCCCCAGTGTCGTTCACTGGGGAGTTTTCGCTGGACTCGTCGGAGGAAACATAGCGTTCACAGCTCTTCGGGAACTCCAACTGACTTCAGTGCTCGCCCATCTCCGCGTCCGACGCCGATGCCTGCTTGCCACCTGCGGATGCGATGGCCTTGCGATGACGAGCGACCGTCACACCAGAGATGTCGGAAGGGCAAACATACACTGAATGTGCGGTGAAGGGGAGGACGCAAAAGATGCCCTTTCCTCCAAGTTTGGTCCCGTCCCCAGCTCGCCAATCGCAAAGCATCGTTCAGTGTGGTTGCGGATGAACTTGCGCTCGATCTGGGGGACGACGGCCATGTAGTGACGAACAGGGGTAGCGTTGCCATGACCTGCTCTGATAGAGCCTTTATCTTCGTCGTCCTCTTCGTTGCCGTCGCCAGTGATAGCGTTGACGGTCGTTCAGGTTAACGGACCCTTCCGAGTCGTCTTCCTGGACACAGCGATTCCTTTCTTGGCCTTTCGGGCTTGTCAGGCGCTGGGGCGGGATGCAGACAAACGGCAGCCGGCACGTCTGCCCCTGCTTGGCGGATACCGTCGGCCAAGATCACAACCACCTCCAGGGCACAAGTGACTCTGACGAAGGCGGCAGCGCACTCGCAAGTTCGCTAACGCTGGCAATTGCCTGAAGCGGAGTTGGTCATTTAATCTCAAGGGGTCATGCGGATTGGATCAACGTACCTCACCGATCTCGCGGCTTTGGAACTGGCTTCTCCACATCCGAACCTCCCTCGAAGCACTTGAATATGGCGTTTAGCATGTGATGGCCTGTGTCGGAGGAGCGTCCTCAACTCACTCTGGCAATCAAATGATCGAGTTCGACTGTCTCGCTGCCTGTGGTGGATTGAGTGGTGCCTATACTGGCGGGAGGAGAAATGGCGTTGGAAACAGACATGTATGGGCCCCAATCTGGGAGAATCTCGAAGTAAACACCAGCTTCATCCCTTCGTTGGCATAGACTGCTTTGTACCCCGAGACTGTCTTGAGGTGTTCGGTGTAGTCAGGGTGTTTCGTTTGTGATTCGTGGTTTCCTTGTTCCGTCTTTGCCTTGGCTGGGCGCGAGGTTGATGTTTGCTGGTACCTTGTTCCCAAGTTGGTCGCCCGTGCGTTGGAAGAATGCATGTCCTGGCCAGAGGAAGACCGGGAAGAGGTTGTCCATAAGTGGGTCTGATGTCGGCATGACCACCGTAACCTTCCAGTCCCTCGCATGTATTCTTGGATTCGCCCTTATGTATATATAAACACAAAGCACACGGTCATCCATGCGTTCTGATTTGTTGCGCCCCGGAGCACGCCGCGCTGACTTTACCTCTGACATCGAAATTGTCCACTGTCTCCGACTGGATGACCACGGGTGCGGGCCCTTGATGCTGAGCCAGCAGTCAGACGCAACCAACAGCGCAATGGGCGCGCTCGATTGCTCGCTCCCGTGGGTATAGACGCTCCAGGCTGGATTAGATAGCTATGTCGAAGATAGCTCAAGATCGACGACTGAGAAGTCGGGTTCCGGAAGGACTGGCCAGGTTGTCACCATCCAGGCAGGGAGCGGGTAAACAGTAAATTTTCAGTGAGCTGGTATATTCTCCGTTGCGTATGAGGTGAAGTGCGTGGCTTCATTACTTCGACGTCACAGGGGAGTCGGTACGCCTCCACGAGCATCCGCATAGATGAATCGAGGGAGTAACGAGGTCCAGACGCACCCGAAACGACACGATATCGTTTTCTGGGTCTTACGGGAATGTAGCCACCGCGGTCGAGGAAATAGGCACATTCCTTGACGGGTCTGCATCGTAGTCAGGACTTTGCTGAGCTCTCTTAGCATCGCACAGTGCTTCAACTGCATCGAAGCATTTCCTCGGGCTCGAAGGACAAGTCAGCGCCCAAGGACGCTTACAGATTACATTTGGCTTTCACCGCCTGGCACCACCAGGCCGTGTCGCCAATGTTCCTGTACTGGGTAATTATTCCACAGCGTGCAGAGGTGTGGGTGGCCACAAGGTCTCTCCACAAGTTCACCACAGCGAAACGTGTAAAAGGCCTCGAACTTTTACCGTGATCCAGCAACTGCTTCGTGACCGAGGTTTGCCGCTCTAGACTCCAGCGTCGTGTGACAATTTTTTGGCCTTTGGTCAAGATGGACCTCGTAAACCCATGGACAACCTCTAGGAGTGGACAAGCGGCCGTGAGCGCTCCAAAGGCCACACCAATAATCTCTTCTCTTCCTTAGCAATGAGAACACCACACCGTAGGCGATTTTCAGTTTGTGCACTATCTGTTGCAAGCTGCGCCCGCTCGGGTCGAGAACTGCCATCAGTGGGCCTCTCGCTTGGTAGATGTTATAGGTCGCAAAGAAGTTAGCAAACTTGGTCATGCCCTCGACTGTCCAGGCCAGCCAGAACTAGACAGGCCCCGTTGAGGATTATGTTTCCAGGCCAAATCGCCATGTTTCGACAGCTCGTCAACATGCACGCATCACAGGGCAGGGCTTGAAATCCAGACGCGTCCCCCGGGACATTCTCATGCCCGCAAGATGCTTGAGTGTCCCCGGTAGGGTATGGGGCAGCATAACCATTGCGGTCATGAACCACCTGGAAACCTACAGTGCCGTTTCAAGCTACACCCCAATGCATGAAGCCGAGTTTCTGCTATGTATCAGCGAGGATTCGGCGGTCGAGCTGCGCAATATCCAAGCCCTTGTGGTTTTGTTGAAGGCGCAAGTATATATTTATCTCGTCTTTGGTCTCATGGAAGCCTGGGGAGGGACCCGTCGAACGAGGGAACCACATGCCGCCGATGCGCGTCCTCTCTCATAGATGTGAGTGGTCATGGACATCCAAACCAGCCCAGTCTCCAATATCCAAGGTCCATGAAAGCTTAAAGTATATACCATAGTAAGTAAGTGGATGGATATATAGTCAGTACCGAAGATCGCACGTCGTATATACTGTGGTATGCGATAGGCTGTGGTCGGTCTACTGCCCCATTTGATCTCTTCGGAACATGAACACCTCGTGACTTGAGGATCAGTTCTGCTTTCCTCCCAGCCTTGAGGTTGGGTGAATGGGGAACGAAAACGCAGACGCAACCCTTGACCCGGGGCAAGACGAGTCAAGGTAGGGACGAGTACATCTCAACTCTGCTGGGGGATAGACTTGGCGATCTCTTTGCGCGAACAGTTCTTTCGAGGGCCGAAACCCGGCCTGCCTATGGAACGGTGGCATACTTGCATCCTCGGCCTAACGTGCTGCTGTCAGAGTCGAATCGAATGTGTTGTGTTCGTTTGCTACCCTGCCTGTCTCCCGATATTTGCGTCTCGTGTCTGCCTGTTTGCGAGTTGGTTCCTCACTGACAGTTCATCGACTGAATAGTTTTGTTCCGAGTCGTATTAGCGAAACTCAGGTGGCAGAGGGTTGGTACATGGTGCGGACCGAACGGCCGTACCTTGCCTAGTAGGAAATAAAATCCGCATGTTGCTGTTTACGCGTCTGATCTGTACGGTCAACAAGACGGACATAGAGAGCCTTGACGGGCCCATGTAAGAGAAGCCGTCCATGATGATACGAGCATCCGTTCTCTGCTTGCTGTAAGCTTCCCCATCCTCGCATGCCCCTCGAGCCCTCGATAAAGAAGTGAGGTAACGCCTCACTAAGGTGGCAGGATGGGTCCGGGCGGCAGACCATAATATAGTTCTGCGGCGTCACTCTTTACGCCTTGTAGAACTTATGGCTTCGGTTGCAACAGAAGGAACCACCTGGCACCCGAAAGGTGAACTGGTTGATTTCTTGGTAAAAGGCCTCGAACACGTTGATATATACTAAATGTCGGCCCTGTGGAGGGTAAATGTCGTGGGCCAGTGCCTCGTCTCGCTCATCGTCAGCGTGGTCTCGCTCGGCATCTGCATCCTCGCGAGGGCGTTCACAGAAGTCCCCATGTTCCAGTACCGATAAGGCCCTAACAGCGTCTTGCATATCGGTTCCCGATGTCTTTCTCCAAGCTGTCCATAGGTAGGGTTCGTGGATTCGTGACGTCGTCCAGAGCGCCTTCAAGCAGGCTCTCAACAGAGAGTCATTGCCGGAGCATCGATTTGAGGGGATCGGCTCTGCTGCGGTGTCCTTTTCTATCAGTGCTCCCTTAATAACGGCTCGGCGAATATCGGGCTATGGACCATGGGCCCCGAGCCTACTGGCGTTGGTTTGATTGACCTTGAACTACGCCCCTGGAGCGACTTCGGCCACAGGACTGATACACAGTACATGTATACATCTCTACCTGTCCCCAGGCAGCCCAAGAGAAGGCAAGTCCTCATCTTGAAGGAAACGAGGCCTGGAAGACCTTCAGCAGTACGAAGGATCCAGAACCCGTGTAATTGGTGACTGAGACAGGCACTGGAATTGGCGTCACCGTTCTCCTTTCAGCTGACGGAGCCAGCCACACACGGGACGGTGGGAGGGAGGAAACAAGAAATTCGATCTGATCCACGAAACCCAAATGTGGCAGCGCCGCACGCCCCAGAACCCGCAGTGGTCAATTGCACAGCTGCCAGGCCAGTCGATCATTTGAGTAGGGAATATAAGCGAAAGCTTCGCGGACTCGGGGTTCGACCTCTCTTGCTATGCGCATCTCCCATCTGTGGAATTGGAAGTGACTTGAAGTCTCCACTGAGACTGTACCACTTGATTGTTTCCGCCAGCATGTGTTCCTCGCACTGCTGCTTCAAGTAAAGGCAGCTGGGGGTGCAATAATCGAAGCAATCGAGCAGGTGGGACGGCGTCCAGCCAAAAATGCTCAAATTGAACATATCTCGACTCTCGAGTCTCGGCGACCGACGCAGTTGGACAGCGGTTAGGCCACAGCAGTGATACATGTTGGGAATCTATATTCCGGCTGTAGTCGTGCATCCGATATTTCATTTATTGAAAAATGACAGACACAGCAACCGTTGCCGGTTGACGACCACCCGCTTTGGCCAAGAGGTCGTCTGGGCAGTGGTGGCGCGTTTGATCCCGTCTACTTGTCCTTCGAGTTGAGCCATTCGCGTCAGCTAGCGATGAGTTCGACATGGCCTTGGTTCCAGCTTGTTGTGATATTGCCCGGTCTGTTGTAACCTCAGCAGTACGATGTCTCGTACCTTAGGTTCTCTTGCAGGCGTAGCCTTTGCTCCAGCATTGAGGCGAAGTATCTGTTGCAGGATTCACGGGAGTCGGAGCCCATTTTCATGAAGCAACAGACCGATCTTCGGATCCAGCATGAAATTCCGGAAAGTGTCTTTGCGTTTTACTGGGGCGTAAGGGGCTCAAGACCGCTCCGATGCGCTGGTAGCATATTCGTATCGTATGAGGCCTGTCAAACATGTCTTGTTCACTCCTCAATCGACTTCATGAGTTCTATACACCCAGAGCCGGAAGGTAACGTCGGAACAACGCTCCTTGTCAACCGAACGTCG
Organism: Phialophora chinensis; assembly: GCA_016109575.1. NCBI lineage: Eukaryota > Fungi > Ascomycota > Eurotiomycetes > Chaetothyriales > Herpotrichiellaceae > Phialophora > Phialophora chinensis. The sequence goes on from JADWPU010000013.1 coordinate 771,342, forward strand.
GGGCGACAGCGAGGCTTGCAAAAGTGCCTATGGACGCGATTCTGGAGTCCCGCGCAGATGCACGCACACAACCGGCTCGGGGGGTTGATTCTCGAGACACAGTCTGCGGGTGTAACTGAGCAACCGATTTTCCACGGACATGAACAGCTGTGAAAACTCGTCGCTTCGGACCTGGCATCGGAGGAGAATGTTCGGCATGTACTCCTTCTTTTCTCATCGGAGAGAAGTTGTTGGAGCTAGTCGAGACTTGATTACCCTTGAGGTCACTCTTGTCGAATAGTCCCCGGAACTGTCGGTCCGTTCGCAGACTGCTGATTCATCTCTGAGAAACGATGATGTTTTCCGCGCCAGTGGATGTGCCAGTCTCTCCTGGCATAGTGCCAAAACCCGCCAATCGATCGTCATCTTCTTGCTCAGCCAGTCCGTCGGGATGGTCAAGATGACAGCAGATGAGCTGGACCAAATAGGTATTGTCTTCATCAATGATCGGCTTGTAAGCACGTTCATCATATCATCGTCATTGCCCTTTGTCTCCATGAGAAGCAACGACGCACAAGAACTCTCACGCCGATGGCAGGTCATCCAGGCACTTGGACAGCCGACCTTGTCGAAATCCCGGGACTCATTCGAGGTGGTCATCCTGTTGGTTGAAGGATACCCAGCTCTTCTGTCTTCCACTTTCCGAGCTGGCAATGCCTCGAAAAAGTGAAAGGCAAGCACTCGCCATATTAATGTCAAGTCGGAAAAAAGGGTCTTCATGTCGTCGTGCATGAAAATGCGGATGACTTGGAAAAAGAAGGGAGGACAATCGTGTCATGTAAACCGAATGAGCACGGCTCTCCGGAGGATGACCCAGGCCTCAGGCCCGTAGTGCACTGAGCAGACGTTGAGTTCCTTTCTCGCACAACTTTGAAGGTGACCGGCTAGCCCTGTAGAGCCGCCAAACAAAGGCATAACATGCCAGCATTTACACACCACAAGATGCTCAGCACTCGAATCTTTTGAGACACAGTTTCCAAGCCGTCCGAGGAGATGCTTTGTCGATATTTTCGAGCTCACAGCGCTCTCCGTGTCACGCATGGCGCGTTCGCCATGGCTTTCCTTGGTATGCTTTTCCGCGAACCGAAATGTGCTCTGCTGTGCTATGCTCTGCGAGGCAGGCCGCAGGCAGCGTACGGTAGTAGACGAGGAGATCGTCATTCCACCAGCGCAAGCGTGACGAACCAAAGTCAGTATCAGTGCCGTGGGATGTGTGTATGTATATATATAGCAGCGTTCAGACCGGTGTTGACATTGCACAGGTCTCGACCAGGGCCTGTTCATGCTTTATTGTGTGCTCCGCAATCGTAATGAGTGACACGGTTGGTTAGGAAAGCCTCCGTTCCCACCGTTGTCGTTCTGACGCTTCCCGGCCATACGGAATTCCCCTTCCTGTCTCAGTACAGCGCAAGTTCGTCGAGATTATCGCCATTTGGTGTGCTGTTCCAGGAGAAACAGTTCGTCGATGTTGGTGTATTCGGAAAGTGAAACCGTCGACCTCGGTTTCCTAAGTAAGTCATGCTGGTACCCTCCCCCTGGTCTTGTCGAGAAGCTGGGCGGACGAACTGCCGGGACAGAAGGACAGAAACCCAAAACCCATGTCCAGATAGTATATTCTTGGCAGTACACAACTCCGGTGCCCGCTTCTCGTAATAAAACAATGTAAACCTTGTGCTTGGAAGACCCGGGAAGATATGGCTGGGTGATGATGCTTTTGGCGAACAGATGAAGAATACAGGGCAACAAAAGAAAACCGGAAGACGGGAGAGGGAGATGGAAGGGGGTTCATATACTTTTTCAGACACCCTTGGTCATCCTTTCTACCGTATGTTGCTCGTCTGAGCGAAATCCCTTCCTCGTGACATGATCGAGTCATACCCGGGAATCTTGAGAGCTTGAGTCATGGACGGGGAAGTAGAGACTCGGGTATACAGCCAAACTGGTCACATTCATGTCAGAGACGTGAAACCAAAAAGGCTGCAGTCGTGCAGTCCAGTGCAGTACATACCGTGCGCGGCTGTCCTTTCGGTGGGATGTGACGAGCCAACCCAGTCATGTCATACATATCCTCGCGTCCATCTTCCCGGCCCGATCATCTTCAATATCACTGCATCACTGCCATCACTCGTTTCCATTTCGGGGGAGTTCATCGACTCATGACCTTCAATTGCTGCTTTTCGGGGGGGATCATTGACTCATGCTGCCTTTCGGCCTTCTCTTTTCGCCTCGCCGGTGAATCTAATCCTCCCCTCCCCCTCCGGCCAGTCCGCTTCCACCGACCTGCTTTGCGCTCTTTGCCCCGCAGATGTCATCAACCCGTAACAACAGACACGCACTCTCCACGGCGGTTTTGATACTCTGCATCTTCACGGCTTGAGGTTCCCACACGCCGTAGTCCTTCATGTCAACCACCGCCCCGGTATCTCCATCAACTCCGAAGCTGGACTTCCCTTCGGCCTGCTTCGCGCGCAATTGAGTCAAGATCCGGATCGGTGACGCACCGGCATTCTGAATCAGCGTGCGGGGAATGACTTCCATGGCCTCGGCGACGGCACGATACGGCCATTGCATGACTCCCTCAACCGACTTGGATTTCTGGGCGAGCCGCACCGAGACGGCCATCTCAGTAGCACCGCCCCCGGGGGACAGACGGGGATGGAACATGACGTTCCTTGCCACGGACATGGCGTCCTGCAAATTTCGCTCGACTTCATTCAGGATATCTTTGGACGGGCCGCGGAGAAGGATAGTGCACGCCTTGGGATTCTTGCACTTTGTAAGGAACGTGAAATACTCGTCGCCGATCTTTTCGATCTCGAACAATCCGCAGCCGGTGCCGACGTCCGAGTCCACGAGATCATCGACGCGATTGACGATGGTCGCGCCCACGGCCCTCGCGATCCGGTTGTTGTCTGTCTTCCTCACCCGTCTCAACGCCGTCACGTTCGCCTTCTGCAGATAGTGCTGCGCCAGGTCGCTCACGCCCTTCTCCGTGATGACCAGATCCGGCTTCACCGCCAGAATCGCCTCGCACATCTTCTTGACTTGCTCCTCTTCGATCTGCAATATCTTGTTCCACGAATCTTCGTCCGTAATCTCCACGTTGGTCTGAGACTCGCCTTTCTTGTACTCGAGCGTGCAGTCTAGCAGGACGATGCGGGGGTTCTCTATCCTCCGGCGCATGGATGCGTGTGTGATGTCCTTGTTCAGCATGACTCCATCGAGCACTCGCGAGTCTTCGATTTCTCCACCAGGAATCTTCTCCACTCGGGCGTAGCGTTTGATATCGATTTCGACAGGCCGGGAGGGCGGCGGCGGAGGGGCTTTGCCGCCGTTGGTTTGCGGGGCATTCGAGACGGCAGATTGGTCCTGCGATACTGTCCTTACTGCCTTCAGGGCCAAGGCGCAGTAGAGCTCCGAGTGTCTGGAGATGGTCTTGGTGCCAATGGACGATTCGATCAGTGAGATCATGGCCTTGTCGCTCGACGTGTCCACGGGTATCGATATCTCTTCCACGATTGACAACGCATCTGCGAGGGCCTTTTTGAATGCTTGGATGATCACGACCGGGTGGATGTTTCGTTCGAGTTGGGGGAGCGCTTGCGCAAGGATTTCACCAGCTGTTGTTGCCCTGTCAGTTCCGCTACCCCAAACAGCAATACGATAGCAACCCGAAAAAAGGCGAGCGCACCTAATATGATGACCGTCGTTGTACCGTCCCCGACCTCTTCATCCTGCGTCCTGCTCAATTCAATCATACTCTTCGCGGCCGGGTGCGCGACCTCGATCTCTCGTAGAATAGCGTGGCCGTCATTGGTCAAAACAATGCCGCCCATCGGGTCGAGCAGCATCTTCAACATGGCTTTGGGACCAAGACATGATCGAATAATGTCGGCAACTCTGCCAAGTCGGTCAGTTGTGCATTGTGGGACAGGGTGCGGTGCAATGGGTTCCTCACGTTTTCGCGGCCGTAATGTTGGATACTTGCGCTTTTCGTCCAACCTGTCGCTCGCCCTGCGCCGTATCTGTAGCAACGGTCAGCGTCGCCATGTCCAGGCGTGTGGGTGGCACCACTCACTCATAACCACCACAGGCGCCTGCATCTTGCCTGGAGTTCAGGCCTCCGCTGTCGACGATAATGAAATCAGGATTGGTCGTGCGAGGTGAACGGACTGTAGGGGAGAATTGAGGGCAGAGGTGAATCTGAGCCGCAAACAGGGATTTGACGGGCTGCGATTCAAACAGGCGTCGACTTCTGCTTTTGATATTTTGGCCGAAGTGAATCTCCAACTTTTTGCAACGAGGCTGCGCTAGTAGCTCAAACGTCAAGCGATCCGCCGTATCTCAAGGCCCATGCTCCGCCGTATAATGTCCCCCCAGCAGCCTTGCACTTGAGCCAATCGTCCTTCTGCTACACCGACAGCCGATCAGCAGACTGACCAGAGACTGCGATTCACGTCATCACTGCGAGGCACTCCGGTCAGTTTCATGTAAAGGTAAGTATACTAGTAGACGTTGTTGGCTGTGGGAATTATCGTAGATACTTGTGCAGCGTGGCTGTGGTCCGACACCGATCCAGTACTCGCAGGAAGGGAAAGGGGCTAGCAAATGTTATGTACGGGAGTATGTCTGTTAACAACGTCTCCAAGCTCAAATTCGATCTCGATCCCTTCCGAACTAAGCCCCGGCCCATCCCAAATGCAGTATCATATACATGAGCCTTCATCCAAAGCAACTGAAAAATCCTCGCGACCTGTTCATATCGGCTCCTCCCTCGGCTCGATCAAGATCTCATTGACAGCGACATGTGAGGGCTGCCTCAATGCATACACGATCGAATTGGCCACATCTTCAGGTTCCATGATCTGAGCTCCTGAAGGCTCACCGTACTTCTTGACCGCCTCAGTGTCCGTGGACATGGTCAGTAGGTCCGTCTGTGTGTTTCCAGGCTGGACGCTAGTCACACGCAGACCAGTCCCCGCTGTTTCCACCCGCAAGCTCTGAAGGGTCGCTTCCACGAAGAACTTGCTGGCAGAATAGACCCCGAGCCCCGGGAAGACCTTCCGGCCAGCATCTGATGAGATGGCCACGACATGACCACTGCCGCGCTTGACCATGGATGGAACCACTGAGCCGAGACAGTGGAGCAGACCTTTGCAATTGACGTCGACTGTCCGGTCCCAGTCATCGACATGCGCGTTCGCCATCAGTGTCCAATACATGACGCCAGCGCAAGACACCAGAATGTCGACTGGGCCCAGCTCATCGGTGGCCGCTTGAACCAGCTTTTCGACCTGCCTTCTGTCTGTGACGTCTGTCTTTCGAAAGATGATCTTGCCGTCGCGAATCACCAGTTTTCTCTTGATGGCCTCGAGTGCGTCGGTGCGTCGGGCGCCCAGAGCCAGATGGGCCCCCTCGCGGGCTAGAGCGGCAGCAACCGCAGCCCCAATGCCTGACGAAGCTCCCGTGATAACGGCCACCTTGCCGGTCAGTGGCCCTTTGCGTGGAAGAGCTGCAGCTCCGCCGAGAGCGTGTTGCCGGGCTGGCGGGTGGAGGAGCCATCCTCGAGCAAACCAATGCCGAGTGTACGTCTCAAGCAACACAACGTCAACCTTGGGTCGTTGGACGACTGCCCGGAACGGCCTTGTCACCGCATTGTCTAGGACAACCACACCCCTCAAGAATTCGACGTTCGGCATACCACTTCGCAGGATATCGATCGTAAAGGCACCATCGCCGCCTCTGAGGACGCCCCGCTTCTCATTCCACATGGCAACCCAGTCGTCCCACGCAAGTGGTTTGGTCGGATACCCAAGCTCTTCGAGGTCTCGGAAGATCGAGGGGGCATATACGGGATCTGGATCGCCAAGGTGGAATACCGTTTGCGAGGTCTGGGTCTGGTTGGCGAGGTGGACGATGGCTTTGCTCACAAAATCCACCGGCGTCATTTCCGCTCGCCACCCTGCAACGTCGGGGGCATAGCCTAATCGGATCGACTCGACGATGATTGCGTTGAGCAGATCCGAAACATTGCTTGCGCCCGTCGCACTGTGACCGCTGATTGTTCCTAGCCGGTGGATTTTCACGGGTATGCCGCGACGGCCAGCTTCTTGCACCAGCTTCTCGGCGACCCACTTTGTTTGGCCATATCCGTCGCTCAATTTCTCCGGAACTGCATCCAGTTCCAGCATGGCATCTTCACGCCACCCATATTGCGAGGGAGGGAGCACGCCGTTGGTGGAGATGTATTGTACCGTCGCACCAGCACGAGCCGCCAAACGAAGCACTTCTCTCGTACCGCCCACATTTGCATCGCGCAAGGCAGCATAGGGGTACACGAGATTGACGCTGGCCGCAGCATGGAAAATAACCTGAACACGGCGAGCTAGTGCCTCGAATGCATCTGGCGACAGTCCGAACCGGGGCCGAGACAGATTTCCCGGCAGAATTTCGACCCGTTCCATGATCGAGTCGTGCCAGAGTCCTAGATCGAGCAACTGTCTTCGTAGTCTGGCGATGCCTGCGGGCAGATCGGCCTCTGACGGGTCTGTGAAGCGCACAAGACACAAGATGTTGGCCGATGTGTTCTCCAACAGGTCGTTGAGGAGGAAAGGACCCAGGAAACCAGTAACACCGGTCAAGAGAATTGTATCTGCCTTGTTTGCAGGAACAATTGTAGTATGCGATGGCTGTATGTTTTCGTCGAGGATAGAGTCCTTGCGCAGGACGTCAGGCAGATTTGCTTGCACCTCGGCCGTGTGTCCGTCTCTCACGGAGCGTACCGTCTCCAGGTGGCCATTGAGGCTGGCGGGATCAACAAGTCGCGCAATGGGCACTTTTACCCCGAGAATCCTCGAGATCCTTGCAGACAGGTCCGCCAGTGTCAGGGAGTGGCCACCAAGGTCGAAAAAGCTATGTTCTGGCTGGATGGAGCTGCGGGAAATCTTGAGTGTCGCCGCCCAGATCTCGGCTATCGCTTCACTTGTGATAGGATCCTGGTCACCGTTGGTATGTCCGTTCAGCTGTGGTGTATTGTTGTTGCCGTTGGTAACAGGTGCTTTTTGCGAGGGAGGAGGAGGAAGGCGCTTGAGATCGACCTTACCCGACACTGAATGGGTCGGTAGCTCGTCCACTTCCACCCAAAGAGCCGGAATCATGTAGTGAGCAAGATATGGCGAGAGAGTCTTTCTCGCCGCTGGACTGTGACCGATCTCATCGACTTCCAAGGCTGGACGGTCTGCGGATGCCTCTTTGTCTCGGACAATGTATGCGACCAGCTGCCGCTCGAGGGCCTCCCCATGTGCTACCACCGCACAATGCCGAACGGCAAGGTGCTGGACAATTTCATTCTCCACCTTTCCCGGGACGACAGAATAGCCGCGAAGCTTGATCATTGACCCGACACGACCAGTGACCTCCAGTAGTCCCGAGGGCAGTATCCGGGCACCGTCTCCGGTCCTATACATGCGCGCTCCCGGTGTCGAGTCGAACGGATCCGGTGTAAAGGCCTGAGCCGTTGTCTCAGGACGGTTGATGTAGCCACGAGCGAGCATTTGTCCACCCACAAAGAGTTCTCCGATTGCGCCAGCCTCAACCTTTTGGCCGCTCTCGTTCAGGATGTATGTGTGCGCTGGGTCTAGAGGCGGGCCAACCGGACAGTAGTTCGCCTCATTGTCCAGCATGTCTCCAATGTCACCGCAAGCGATCTCGTGGGTTTCGCAGGCGCTGTAGCAGTTGAGCAGCGCAACCTGCGGCAGCGCCTTCATGGCTCGACGCGCCAAGTCAGTCGTGACCACTTCACCATTCAACCACAAGGTGCGCAGGTCGGGAAGGCGAGATCCGATCTTCGGGTGCCGAGAGAGTGCCGCAGCTAACAGTGTCGGGGTCATCAGAGTCTCGGTGATTTTCTTGGAAGACATGAAGTCCACGAGTGCCGGCGGGTCGTAGCTCGCCTCGTCAGGCACTGCAACGACGGTCGCCCCCCGCAGAAGTGGACGGAGAATCTCCCAAACAAAAAACACATTGCAGGCGACTCGGTCTCCGGGCTGTAGATCTCGAACCCCAAATCGCAAGTCATACGAGAGCACCGGTGCTCGATGGGGGTTGGCGATGCCCTTTGGCTTGCCCGTGGTGCCCGAGGAATAGGCGACGAACGCAAGTCTGTCCAAGTCGTGTTCAGCCGGGAGAGGAGGTAAGTCGTTGGCTTCGCCGTTAATTTCACCATTGGTTTCTCCATTGGAGGCTGGGTGCTGCTCGTCGAGGACGACGAGAGGGACGCCGTCCTTAATCTTGTCGACTTGCGATCTGGAGGTGACGACTACGGCTGGCTTGGCGTCGTCGAGGACATCTGCCAGAAGCTCTGGTGGGTATGCAAGTTCAAGGACGAGGAACGCGCCGCCTGCGCGAAGTGCTGCGAGACATGCTATCACGTAGTCGGCACTCCGGGGCAAAAGCACTCCAACGAGGCTGTCGCGGCCGACTCGGTGCTTTCGCAGGCGAGTGGACAGCGTCTCGACCGCCCGGTCCAGCTCCGCATAGGTATATGTCGAAGTGTCGTCCTCAAGGGCAACAGCGTCAGGCGTGGCCTGGACCTGTTGTCGGAAGAGGGCCGACAGGTCCTTGTTGATGTCGATGATGGGCATGTTTGGTGGGCCACTGGGAGGAGATCGTGCCCGTCGATGAGGCGACGCAAGCACCGATGAAATACGATTCTCGCCGCTCGGACTCGGATGTCGGTTTGCCTACCAAGGATGAACACCTGTTTCTGTTGAGAGGATTGTGGCAAGCTCTCCCACGCAGCTGGCCGCGTCGACCAATGGTACCCCGGTACCACGAAGACGTCATCCTGAAAACTTCGAAGATGGCCGAAGCGGCGCCTCTAATTCGTCGCTCGAGAGTCCAGGCTTCATCACCACATGCTTAGCATCTTGGGAGATTCTACTATTTTACGAGTATTTCCAGGGATGGAAAGCGAGCGCGTCTTCTCGAATTTCGTGCTCGCCGTGATGGGTGGTGTGCGCCCTCTTGTGCCTCTTACATCTAGCACAACACAGCCTCGTCGCGGAGTCGCCCGCTAGATCGCGAGGCTGCTCTAGTACCTTTTGGTATGAGCATCTTCGTTACACCAGCGGCCCACCAATTAGTCACCCGAGCAGAACCAACGCAGGCCTTTTGGGATCCCGTGGCTGCGACAGCCTAGAAGCGTGGGGCTGGCCAGGACGCTTCAGCTCCGACATCTTATAGCGTAATCGTGCATATCCTTCCAGCGACTCTCTATCCTACCCTTCATCCTGGTCCATATCGTCTCGTCCTCTCTTCCCACCGCCTTTCACTGTGCGCTTGTGCCTCAAGGTCGCTCCTTTCTTGCCTCGGTTCTCATGTAGCTCCTTCATCTCCAGGACGGCGGCCCGTTGGGCATCGCCGACTCTCTCTGCCAGCACCATAACCTCCTCCTTCACCGTTTCATGCTCGTTCAATTTCTTGCCCAGCGCACCTTCGATCCTCATCCACAGTTCCACGTCATACTGCGTGACAAAAGAAAGAGCCTTGCCGCTCTTGCCCGCTCTCGCCGTGCGCCCGACTCGATGGATGTACGTCTTGCTGTCGTGAGGGAGATCAAAATTGATCACGAGGTCCACAGAAGGAATATCCAAGCCTCGTGACGCGACGTCAGAAGCAACTAAGATATTGCGCGATTTGGCCCGGAATTTGTTCAGCGCAGCCAATCGAGCTTGCTGGGACAATTGACCGTGGATAGGGATGGCCGAGAAGCCAAGGGTCCGGAGAAGGATGGATATCCGTTGCGCTTCGTTGACCGTTCGGGTGAAAATGATACCTGTCTGGCCAGCGTACTCATTTAAGACATGGATAAGGTAGAGATCTTTGTGTTTGTGCGGGATGAACAGGTACGACTGTATCAGGGTCGATACCGTCTGGTACTTGTCTTGAGAAACCGCCACTCGCAGCGGGTTTGACAGGGACGCCCTTTGCAAAGACTCGACTTTACTCGACATAGTAGCAGAGAAAAGATATGTCTTTCTCCCTTCCCTTGGTAGAATTTTCAGGATCTTGTCCAGGATCGGCCCGAAATCCAGGTCCAGGAGTCGATCGGCCTCGTCCATGACCAGATACTTGAGCTGGCGCAGAGAGAACCCTTTTGTGTTTTCGAGATGATCAAGCAGTCGTCCAGGAGTGGCGACAACAACATGCGGTTTCTTTCCCAGGGCGATCGCTTGTTGAATCATATCCATGCCGCCCACCAAAACAGCACACCGGACTGCGATCACTGAGCCCAATGCAACCACCGCGTCGTTGATCTGATATGCCAGTTCTCTCGTAGGTGCCAAAATGAGCGAATGCAGCTGCTGCGGCTTCTCCATCAGAGCCTGTAAGATTGGAAGCACAAACGCTGCTGTCTTGCCACTGCCAGTCTCTGCCAGCCCGATAAGGTCTCGTCCTTGTAAGGCCAAAGGTATCGCTTCGGCTTGGATGGGGGTAGGTGTCTTGTAATTGAGTGATTCACAGGCCTCACATAACGACTCTATAATTCCTAGCTCTTTGAATGTCTTTGGTTTCGCGGTGACCCTCGTTGACACCTCGTCGTCAACCTCGTCGGCTTCGGCGCTCGCTGCCGAGTCGACAGACTCGCCGTCGGAGGACGCATCATGGCTCAATTTGCGCTTCTTCAGAGGCGGCATTTTTGTCAGTGGAGGAAGTGAGTCGACAGTGGTGGCTATGGTCAAAGTCCTACCGGTGCAGAAATCCGCAGGCAAAAATTTATGGATCAATCTTATCTTATCTGGGGAACACCTCACATCCTCGCCCGCAAGGCTATGCTCCCCGGATTATCTTCGGGATTGCATGACTCGAGACCAAAACAGCCGGACTTCGACATGACTAGTTCGGCGAGTCTTCTCGACTTGAGCTCCCCGCTGCGCGCAATCTTTTCTTCTTTCCATATTGCAGCATGTCTGCTACACCCCTGACCGGCAAAGTACAGAGACCAGGGTTGCGACAGGTCGCTCCCTCGTACGCTTGATGTCACCTACATACGTGTGAGAGATGATGCGTCAATCTACTCCTCCAACCCAACCTAATTACCATGCAGCAGCAGAGGACGGTAATCGTGATCTAGGTCTGTCGCACATGGGAAATACATGACGTGCGAGTGCAGGGGAAGCCGTCGAGTTACGGTTCTTCCTTCGTGAGAGCAATTACGACAGGAATATGAGCTAAGGTGGCCACGGCTCAGACTTGGGAAATTGCAGACATGCCACACAAGTGAGGCCAGAGCCACAGCAAAAGGGTCTCAACCCGCAGTGTGCGACGGTGCAGATCCTGGGGTATTGGTGGACCTACCCCGTCGCAGGAGCGCACATCGGACGTCTTTGCAGGTCTGAGGAGCAAGCCAGCGGAGCGGCTATCATTGCCGGCCCGAATCAACCTAGGATTGGCCTGCAGGATAGCACATCAAACGTCTTAGCAGGTCCAAAGCAAGCCACCAAAGCGGCTATCGTTGCCGGGCCGAATCATCCCAGGACGCCTGGCCAGAATGGCTCAGGTTACCATGCCGAAGCGAGGTGGGTGGTCACTTGCGTCGCGATCACCTTCCATATCATATCATCACTGCGCAAGAAATGTATAGGCTTGGATCAAGGTGTCGACAATTGATGTCATTGTATTATCGTACTGGTCAATACCACCCATCTTCAGCTGAGCTTCTATCCAGCCACAATTGCCATTCTAATCCAACACCAGGTCTGGGTCCAAACAGAAAATCGCTCATCTCCTCCCGCACAGATTACGTACTCTACAGCTCGCTCTTCGCAGGGGCAGCGGTCTCCACCTGAACAGAGTGTCTCTTCTCATCCAGTTCCTGGCGCTGAGAAATTGTGCCGTCAAGACCCATCTCGGCGGCCAGGGTAAGACCCTTGTTCGAGGCAGCAGCGCCGGCAACCAAGGCCTGGTCTCCATCGAAGTGCTTGGCGATTTCCTCGAGAGGGGTGTTGCGGGTCTCGACGTAGAAGAAGTAGACGACCGTAAGCTCGACGGCGAGCCACACGCAGTAGAAGATGTAGTACTTCCAGCCGATGTGGTCCAGGGCAATGGGGTTGATGTACTGGTTGAAGAAGAGCGCCACGTCGACCATCAAGAACATGACGGTCAAGCCCTTGGCGCGGATGTTGTAGGGCAGGATTTCCGCGGTGTAGCCGACCAACATGCCGGACCAGGCGATGTTGTACCAGAAATAGTAGATGTAGATCATGCCGACGACGGCGTTGGCGGCGCCGCGGGAGCCCGAGATGGCGTAGCGTGCTGAGCAGATGGTCCACACGATGAAGGTCACCAACATGCCGGTGGTGGAGATGAGGAAGAGCTTACGGCGACCGATCTTGTCGACGAAGAAGCAGGCGCTCACGGCGATGAACAGGTTGAAGATCTGAAGAACACCGTTGATCAAGTTCTGCGTCAGCGTATCCGTGTAGCCGATGTTGTTGAGGATTTTGGTAATGTAGTATGAGACAAGACCGTTGCCAGACCATTGGGAGAAGAGACCGGCAGACAAGAGAATGATGAGCCTGCGGCGGTTACCCCTCGTCCTCACGAGTTCGAGCCATTGGTTGCCTTCGATCTCCTTCTCGAGCTTGAGCGTGTCGCGGATCTCAACGAATTCGAGTTGGACCATCTCGTCGTTGCGGTCGCCGTTGGCGTGGACGTTGTAGAGGACATCGAGACCCTTCTCTTCCTTGCCATGTGCGATGAACCACCGGGGCGATTCAGGGACGAACCAAATGAAGAGCACCTGGATGATGGATGGGGCTGCCTGAACGATGGTAGGAATGCGCCATGACCAGTTGTTGGAGATATGGTCGGTGCCGTAGGTCAACCACGCGGCAACAATGGATCCAGCGTACCAGGTCGTGTTGTAGATGGTGGTGAAGATGGCACGATGTTGAGGGTGCACCAACTCGGTGATCAGGAGAGGAGAAGCACCGTGGGCAATGGCAACGCCGAAACCGAGGAGAAAGCGGGCGCCCAAGAACATGCCAAAGCCGGCCGAGATGGATTGCAGGACGACACCGACCATCATGATGATGCAGCCGGTCAAGATAGCCATTCGACGGCCGAGGATATCGGCGCAGTAGGGGACGAACGGAATGGCGGACAGGGAACCGATGGACATGATGGCGTTCAAGATGCCGATCTTGCCACCCTTGGGGTGGTTGAAATGGTCCTGCCATGGCTTAAGACTCTGGAGGCCGTTCATCATAGAGCCGTCGTATCTAGCATGACGAGTCAGCGAGTGTCCATGCTTGGTGGATGAAGGTGGCTAGACACTTACCCGTTGGTGGCACTGGTGAGGACCACGAACATGAGGCAGATGTATGTCTTCCTTAAAGCAGGATCTCGGTACCATGTCTTCCTGGGGAACTGGCGACCAGCCAGCTCGAAGTATCCCTTGGACATATTGGGCGATGATGTCTGCGACACAGGGCGTGCAAGGGACAAGGGAACAAGAAACGTAGAAGACTCGGTCTACGAGAAGCTTGATGGAGAGAAGAGAACCGACAACACGAGGACCAAGCCAGGTGCTTTATACAGAGAGACCCTCCTCCATGCAGACTTATCTTACCCTGACGCCCGTGTAAATACTACCGCGTGTTTTTTTGGCGTAGCGTTCTAGAAAGTCTGCATTCCCAGCTGACCAGGATCCATGGAGCCAATCACGGGCATTGCTGGCGCCGAAATGTTGCCAGAATGGGTGGACCTGGCTGCCGGGTGTGGACGGGCGTGGTCTGGAGTGGACGATCCTTCCGAGGCGAAAGGTTGGATAAACTGGCCGAGCCTCAGAAGCTTGTGGCCCGGCCTCACCAGACTAGCAGTCTATATCGACGGGACGACGGATTAGGGAGGTGGGAAGATCGTACCAGGGTGTTTTACCGAACGGTACGAGTGCCATCACGATCAGCTTCGGAAGAGCACATGGGAGGTTCGATCGCCCGAATGCAGCGCCCGGCAGAAGCACGGAGTCGACGGGGTCTCCATCGAGGAAGTGATCAGTGGGAGTGAGCGTGGAGCTCCGCTGGAGAGAGAAAATACCCCCATGGCGGCGGATGGGACAGTGGCATGGATGGAGCCGCTAGCTTCATACGGGCGGTGGAGGGTTGTGAGGGTCTCTGGAACGTGTGACTGTTCGGGCAACGGACACTGTGGACAGGCGATTTATCCTATTACCCGGAGTCGCTCGCCACCTCCACTCCGGCCTTTGATCAGAATCTTCTGCTTCGATATCATCCGCCCCGTGATTGCCACGTTTCTGCAAACAGAAGCTCGGAAACTGGGCCTTGTCATGGACTGCGTAGATCTACCATTTGACACCACCTGGCTCGACTTAGCCGCACGAGCACGATGAAGTTTTATCCCTCCGTCCAATTTGAGGTGCGTCCTCCACCCGGGAAAAAACCACCGAGGATCGCCTCCCCCGACCGCTCAAACACACAGCGCACGCGGAGGACGCGACGACGCGATGGGTTCAGCTTGTCGCCTTGGGGTAAACAAGGCTGTCAAGACCTGTAGACCCCTGGGTAAACAATTGAGCCGCAGATATCTGCTCTCGCTAACTCCACACGCGTCTGCTGGGGCAGGTTTGGCTGCCTCTACCCTGTGCCTGGATACTGGGGAACATGGAGCATGGAGCATGGCAGTTAATTAGCTGCTTCCTTGTCGATGCCCAAGCTGCCCAAATCTGTTCATGTACGGCGTCAGGGACAGGATGGTGCATTTTGTCGTCGCCCAACAAGGAAGGTCTCTATCCTTTCATTCTCGCCTATGCTCGATGCTGGTCAATATCACTGTTGATTTGCGGGGTTCCGGTTGAATAGTGAGATTGTTTCGCTGCCGGCAATGCACCGCAGTGCACGACTTGAGAACGCATTGTCGGTGAATGATGGTGCAAATCTTAGATCCTGGTGAGTGCTGCGGCGAATATAACCGGTAGGTGAATATATAGCTGGCAATATGGCCATGGGAAGTGGTGGCAGTTGAGAAGCACAAGAGCCGTCAGAGTGCCGTGGTCGCCACTGTATCCTTCCTGTCACTCCTTTCTTATAGATTCTTCCAAAATGCCTTCGTTCTTCACACTTACCGCAGTCTCTGCCCTTGCGGCTGTTGGCCTTGCGACCCCCGTGGCATGGGGTCCTCCTCAGGGACCACCACAGGGGCCACCGGGTTGGAACCCTCCGTCGCCGCCTTGGGGACAGCCTGGGCCGTCCTCGCCAGCTTCATCAGGTCACCCCAAGCCCGCCACGACTTCATCAGTTCCCAGCAAACCCAGCACCACTTCGTCGGGACCATCAGCGCCGACTTCTTCCTCCTGCCAAGGCTACTTCGAGCCTCTAGCAGCACCGTACCTCAATGACCTGGCTCAGGCAGCCGGCAAGCTGTGGTTCGGCACGGCAACAGATCAACCAGGCACAGGGGAGGATACCAACATCCTGTACCAAACAATCCTCAATGACACTCACATCTTCGGGCAGATCACGCCCGCCAACGCGATGAAGTTTGTGTCCACCGAGCCGGAGCAGAACGTCTTCAACTACACCGGGGGCGACATCGACGTGGCGATCGCACAGGACCACGGAAAATACCTGCGCTGCCATAACTTGGTCTGGGCGACCCAGATCAGCGACTTTGTTCTCAATGGCAGCTGGACCGCCGACGAACTCACCGCCATCATGCAAAACCACATTTACAATGTGGTCGCCCACTTCGGAGGAGCCTGCTACTCGTGGGACGTGGTCAACGAGGCGCTCGCCTCCAACGGCTCCTTCTCCTCCAGCGTCTGGTACGACACCATCGGCCCGGAGTACTTCTACCTGGCCTTCCAGTTCGCACAGGAAGCAGTCGACGCTCTGCCGGCGGGCACACCCAAGCCCAAGCTGTACTACAACGACTACGGCATCGAGTCGCCGGGCAACAAGTCCACCGCCACAGAGAACCTGGTCAAGGAACTGCAAGCACGAAACATCCGCATCGACGGTGTCGGCCTCGAGTCGCACTTCGAAGTGGGCGGAACGCCCTCGCTCGAGGACCAGATCGCCCAGAAGGAAGCGTACGTCGCGCTGGGAGTCGAGGTGGTCATCACCGAACTCGACGTCAGATTTGTGCAAGCCAACGCGACCAACTCGACCGGATTCGCCGAGCAGGCGCAGAACTATTATGACAGCGTAGCCAGCTGCGTCGAAGTGGACGGATGTGTGGGCATCACCGTCTGGGACTTCGACGACCAATACAGGTATGTCATTATGACGGTCTAATACGCCGAGGAGATTGAACACCATAACTGACCCATTCCATGACAGCTGGATCCCTCAAAGCTTCCCTGGCCAGGGTCTTGCCGATCTGTACAACGCCGACTTTACTGTAAGTTGAACCTCGCTGTGGCTCGCACATGCCATGGTTTCCCTTTCGGGCCTGTTCTTTTCTGGCCCGTCCTCGACACTGACTGGTGAACACAGCGCAAACCTGCATACTATGCCGTGGGAGATGCCCTGCAGGGTATCCCGTGCTCAGTCTGTTCCGCCTGATCGACATAGGGGCACGATTGGACGTCGAACGATCAGCATCGTTCTGCTTCGCCGCGACCACTGCGCAACCCTGTTGCGATTGGCCCGCTTTCGGTTTCTCATTCTTCTTGACACGGATGGCTTGACGTCTGGTCTTGAGAGCACTGGACTGGTCCTTGTCACTTTGCTTGGATCACGGATAAAACGGATAGGGCACGAACGAATGTTCAAAAACGGGACGGGGATTCGGGGGCTTTTCTCATTTGTACTGTACAGACATACCAGGAGGTATTAATTTCTAATTCATGTCGCGTCACTGCCGCCCTCCCATAGTTTGCATTGTTTTACGACCTATTAAAGAATAGTTCCTGTCCGCTGCTTACCAGAGGCGGTGTGGTCCAACCGTTCGCGTAATTAGTGAACTACTGTAACTCGATCGCTTCGTGGCTTCGCACACTCGCCTGAACCGCGGGTAATAATCATCAGGCTTGAGACTGACGCCCGAAGTTCAGCCAAGCTTGGATCCTACAGTGCATGGACTGACCACGTCGGCGCTACAGTATGCTACCCTGCGCAGTAAATTTGTTGTCAGCAGGACCCAATGTACAGCAAGCACATAGTACACTGTACACGGTACGGGGTCATGACTCTGGACAAGCTTCGGCATTCGGAGTCCCTACTGTGTAAGCTAAGCAAGCACGCGATCGACACTGCGATCATGATCACGATCACGATACTCGTACCTGGACGGAGTGACTCGCATCGTTGCTGCCCCTGCTGTGACCCGCCGTGAAAGTCAACTGTTTCATGTGTTTTTCTTCCCCCGGCAAGGCGATCGAACATTCTGATCGAACAGACACACTGTGACCATGGCCGTTCGATCAATCACCACACAGTCACAACGACACCGCCGACACGCCTCTGATGTCAATGCTCGTATGCCGGAATGGCTACGCGATATTGTAATTATCCGGCTGCGGTATCCGGCTCTGGCGGCATAGCATACACAGTACATGGCATGGCATGGCATCCGGGTGTCAAGCACGAGCAAGCAAGCACCAGAATTCGCAAGACAGGCCTGCAAACAGAAACACCCAGACATCCAGAAAGAAAATGGCGCAAGCAAGGGAGCCGAGGCTCCCTACTGAGCCCAGTACTGTACTAAGGACATACACTGGGGTCCTGGTCCTGCGGACCAGCGAATCCGAGCTCGCGTCCACCGTGGACGAGAACTGTACTCTGGGGTGGAGTGCGGCGGCGTTCGCGCCCCATGCGATGGAATGGAGCTCAAGGCCGTTCTCGATCTCAAGCGAGGGCGGGGTGGGCACCAACCTGTCCACCAGTTAATTTACTACTGTACGTATACACAATTTCATATTTGCCTGAATTCGAGAGGCGCGCCAGGACGTGCCAGGGTCCAGTTACTCCGAGGCATGGCGTAGTGTGAGGTTGAGCTCGAGCCCGAGCCCGAGCCTGAGCCTGAGCCTATGGCCGTGTCGAGGGTGTAAGAGGTTTGGACAAGCTTTTTTCTTGCCTTCAGCCACGCGTGCGCTGCGTGTCGTGTCGTGTAATGTGTGTACCGGTTTGGAGTAGGGGTGTTTCTCCTCCCAGTCGTTGGCAAGGCCTTTGAGTTTCACTTTTCACAGCAAGAACGAAGTGGGTTGTGGAGCTGTTGGAGCGAGGTTGGTTCGGCTCTTCACCACGGCTCGATATTGTTGTTGACAAAGAGATTTTGGACCTGCACTATGTATGCGATCAGATGAGAATGAAGGAGCAAGAAGGGCGTGATTCAGACGCATCTACTAACTATGCCCACGGGATGTTGATCAGCCTGGCAAGTAGGTAGGAGTTTGAAAAGCTCACTTCGACTTTTGGTCGGCTGGCACACTGCACCCACCAATACCATTTGCATATAATAGCTATTACTATAGATCTTCCTAGTCAGCGTTCCGTGGTGTCTCGAGACAGGTTGGTGCGCTGTCGCCCAACATCACACGATCATGCTCTCAGGCGGCCCGAGGTAACTGCGCCTGACGCCGCCTAGATCGAGCACCAACTTCTGCACAACAAGGCCTGGTTCCAATAGCCATAAGTTCAGCGTATGTGCTCCTGTTCTCGTAATGTTATGCGTCGTTGTGTTCGTCATAGCGGCGTCTGCAACCATTCCGTTCCACATCGCGGGGAGGGGCCAAAGATGTGTCAATGGGTTTGGTTGGATGATCTGTGGAGTCGCGTTGTCGATGCTGACTGCGTACTTGAGCGGTCGCGTGGGATCGGTGTTCATGGCAGTGCCGGCGTAGAGAGTCAGGTTTGCATTTGTGATGTTCGGCGTGAATGTGTAGAAATTGTACGTGAGTTTGGGCGACGAGCCTGAGCTGGGCGATTGAGAGGGGCCTGTGAATGGAAGTAAAGTGACGCCTGACAACGTCCTGCCGTAAGCAGGGATGACCTCGTAGTATGCCGCGGACGTGTTGGACGTGTTAGACGAGAAGTGTTCAGGCTCAATGGAGATGGTCAGGTCCGACTCGACGAAGCCATGGAATGATGCTGGGACTACCGTCTTGTTGACGGGCACTTGGATCTGGGGCTTCCCGAAGTTACCGTAGGGGTAGGTTCCATTGTCGTAGACACCAGTTGGCGTAGTGGTCGTGATATTGATCACTGATACGGTGCTTCCATTAGGAGCATTGGCCCAGTCAATAGAGACGGTCAGTCGCAGGTCCGTGCTGTTTCCCGTCGCTTGGAGGACTCCACTTGAAGGGGTGACAACGATATGAGGTTCACTCGAGACGTTGAAGTTAACTGCATTGGTGCCTCTAGAGAAGACATCAATCCACCGCGACGGCCCGTAAGGATCCATGGGCGGTAATGTGAGAGCATTTGACGAAAGACTGTGGTACATGTCATCTCCCGGAACTGTTCCATTGTTGCCGTCGCAGGTCACGCCAAGTTGGCCCGAAAGAGCAATTTCACGTTGCTGAACCATCGACACTGCGGGCATGCTGTTTCGCATCGGCTGCTGCCAGTATTGATATCCGAGGTGGGTTTGATCCAGCATGTGATTCCACTTGCCGTTCAACAAATTGTGATATTGCTGGGTCAAGGCATAGTCTTGTGAGAAGTAATTCATGACCGTCTGCGCCAATGTGTTTGTGCTTGTCCTTCCTTGTTCAGAGTATAGATTGTTCCTTGCCGCATTGATGTGTATCGCGTGCACGGTGAAGCCGGCAAGGCACTTGTGGAGCACCAGCTCGAAATATGAGGTTTGGAGAGTAGAATCAAGTTGGTTGTAAATCGCACTGGCTGCACTGACCAAGTTCTGCCATTGCTGAAGGACGCCATCGGCTTCGTCGTAGTTTATGATGCTATACGTTGTTGGGTCAACGAGCTCGTACTTTCGTCTTCCCGCAAGCATGGAGTAGTTAAGCAGGATGGCCGCTATCGCATCGGCGACTTGTATCCCGAATTGGCGGGCAACCCATTGACTTAGCCAAGCTTGAGTGCTGCTAGGCAAGGACAAGGCAGGAGTGTTGTATGCAGTAGCGAAGAAATAGCTAATCCTGTAGATTGAGAGACGCGCAATTAGCAATGCCCATGCCGAGAACAACGATGTGCCAGACTCACGGAAGTTCAAGTGGCTTCAGGTCGCCAACATTGAGAATCCAGATTTGGCGAGCTTCTCGGTCGTACGCCTGTTGCAACTCGCTCCAATATTTCTGGAGAGAAATGGTGTCGATCCACTTGTAGTCCCTAGGGTCGCCAACGTAGTCTGCATGGTAGTAGATTCCGGCACCCCCAGACCGACCGGTCTCGTTTGCCAGGGGCAAACGTTGCATGTCAGCCCAATTGTCGTCGCTCCAGAGCAGCGTTATGTCATCTGGCACCTCAAGACCATCGGCGAAATAGCCTCCGACCTCTTTGTAGAGACACCACATTTGAGGAATGACCGAATCATTGCTGATGTTATAGACTTCTCGGATCAGGCCTTGCTGCACATTGACGATTTGCTCGAGACTGCTTGCATTGAGAGTGGGCGAAGCGGTGTCTCCAAGTCCTCGCATGCCCATAGTGTAGAGGGTTTCAAATGGCTTCGCTCTTTCCACACCTTGCCTCATGAATTCGGTGACATTTGCGCGATTCACTGACCAGCCCCACGTCCCGTTCAGGAAGTTAGATTGTTCATTGGTGTTCCGAGCCATGGGTTCAGTGTGACTTGTCCCCATGACAATTCCATACTCGTCCGCGGTCGCGGGGCTTAGCGGGTCGTCCACGTAGAACATGCTAGCTTGGGAGACTATTAGAAGAGATGAGTACCAAGGCAGAATGCATACATACCCCATTGCGCAGGCCACATGTAGTTCGCTCTGAGGCGGAGGAGAAGCTCAAAGACGGTGGAATAAAAGAGATGATTGAAGCCAGGGCCGTATTCACCAGGCGGGTATCGGGTGTTAAGCCAGTTCGTCAGCGCAGGCTGCTCATCATTGAGGAAGAACCCGCGGTACTTGACCGAAGGCGATGGCTGCACTTTTGTGACATTCTGTACATAGATGGACTGCTGTGGCATGGCAGGCACATCAGCCCACCAATACCATGGCGATACGCCCATTTGTTCGGAAATGTCGTAGATGCCGTAAATCGATCCTCTTTTGTCCGCGCCGACAATGACGAGTGCGCTGCTCACCCCTTCCAGCGGGTTAGAAACCAGCTGTATTCGATAGCTCTCCCATTGGCCCCGTATGCTGTCGACATTGATCTTCCCGGATTGGACGAGCGACTGTATCAAACTGGACTTGCCCACAGTCCCTGCAATGACGATGGGTGCAGTCGACTGGGCATTAAAACTGGAATTATACGTCAAGACAGTGCCATTCACACCGGTTACACGTCCGACATCATGAGCTAGGTCACCCGCCGCTCGTTGCACGCTGCATTGTTGTTAGCACCCAAGGCTTGTATTCGAGCGAGCCAGCAGGGCCCTGGAGATTACTCACCCCGTCCATTCATCACCGCTGACCAAGATAACGGGCGCCGTCGACGAATCTGCAAGCAGAAGACCACCGACAGATTCATTGAAAGCAATCAGGCTCTGCTGTGCTTGAGCTACCCAGCTAAAGCAGAACACAAAGAAAATGGCGCAGAGGGCCGCCATAACAGGACAATTGTCGCACGCGCGTGAGGTCGTGCAGAATAACGCGACCTTACCTTTGGTATAAATCAAGCATGATCGGCGTCACATAGTCTGCTGTGGGACTTGAAGGAAGCTACAGCCTCCTATCTCATTCAACAAGCTCAGCGATGCTCTTAGAAGGTAACATTCGTTGCCCTGCCATGGATTGAGAGCGGAGCAAACCTGGACCACCCGCAAGTATTCGTGAACAGGACCACCAGCCTCGCCATATCATCCGTGAAATTATTTAGCCAGTTGAGCTCTGGTCAAAATGCGGAGATGGGAATAAAGCCGGGGGAAAGCAGTAGATCAAGTGCCAGGGGGGCAAGTTGAGCCTGAGTGACGCGCAGTTGTGGATATGGAAAAATGTCTGTGCGCTAGTCCGCTTTTGGCAAATGACCAAGCCGCAAGTCGCAGCCAATCAGGCATCGGCTCAATTCAGCCTGAATATCTACGCTCCCAACTTTCCACTCCCAATGTGGGATTCCTGCGTATAGAACTGACCTAGGCTTGTCGACCTGCCGCAGTTGCCGTCATTGATTGTTCTTTTTGAGGGCTGGAGCGTTACCGCGGCTATAATGCTAGATTGCCTTTCATATCCCATGGTCGGGAAGATTCAGCGGTCGATGGGCGACGACCTTGTCTGCATATTCAACCGGCATCGACGCGAACCACCTCCGCATTTTTCGACCCTGGCAGAAAATCTGTACGAGGGACAGCTGCCTGCCTGTCCGGGAACAGCGTCTCGAAAGCTGCTCGTCGCTACCGGCATTTGTCCTGTGGATTGATTGAGAGTTGAAAATAGGATGAATTCTTTGACACCACGGGCCTACGGAGACCAACATGCAGGCAATGACGGAGGGTGTCCTGGTGGAACTGAGTATGATAATGGTAAGAATATCTGCCCAGGATTTCTGGGCATTTCTACCATCACTAGCTGCTTCTTGGGTGGAATCGATATCCTAGGACGATGACCTCCATGCTTCGAGTCGCCCTTCCTCTTGCAGTGCTCGCTGTAAGCGCTCTGGGACATCCGTATGATGCAGAGCGAAGAGCACCTGTCTCTGTGTCCAACTCCGAGAGCTCCTTGACCTATGTATTCCAGAACAACCTAAATGCCTCCGACGATGTCAATCATGTCGGCGCAATTCTTCTCGACCCCATGCCAGCGTCCGCTGGGCAAGCTGCGTGCCAAGCTTTGAGCGAGACTCTTTTAACTCAGGCGACCATCCAAAACTACAGCAGCGACTTCTCTTCGGCGCTGTCATACTTGGCATTCTCCGGAAGAGTGTCGCCCAATCAGCAGTACCACATCGCGGGCGGAAACTTGCAATTCTCAGCTCAAGCGCAACTGTCTTTCCCGAGTACACCCCAAGGCAACAATCCACTGCCGGTGCTATGCACGCAATCGAGCGACGCGAGCCAGCCTCCGAATTCGACGGCCAGCGCCTCAAATGAGGTGGTCGTGGCGGCGGCGGGCAACACGTATGTCGGGTACCGCAACCAGAAGTCATTCCGTTTTCTGGGCATCAGATATGCCGATCCACCACAACGCTGGGTCTACTCTCACCTGTACAGTAAAAAGGGCCAGACAGTGAACGCGACTGCGTATGGTTCTCAATGCTCTCAGCCATACCAGAACGGCACAAGTGAGGACTGCTTGTTCCTGAACATCCAGACTCCATACATCCCCAAAGCTGGCTCGGCGAAAGCTTTGCGACCTGTCCTGTGTAAGATTTCTCAGCCATCCGGAGCCTATAGATAGGGCAGTGCTAACTCCGCTAGTCTGGATTCATGGTGGTGGCTTCACGGGTGGCAGCGGCGCCGATCCACTCAGCGACGGCGGCAACTTGGCCTCGCGCGAAGACATTGTTGTGGTCAACATCAACTACCGATTGTCGACCTTGGGATTTCTCGCCATCCCCGGCACGGACATCAAAGGTAACTATGGTATCGGGGACCAGATCGTGGCTTTAAATTGGACTGTGCAGAATATTGCCAAGTTCGGCGGAGATCCGAAGAAGATTACAATCATGGGAGAGTCCGCAGGTGCTGGGTCAGTACGAACTCTTCTCGGAAGCCCGCCTGCCATCGGCTTGTTCCAAGGCGCCATTGCCATGTCCAACTTGGGCGGCGGAGAGGCGTTGGGCCTTGAGAGCAACTATGGAACCACTTACTCATCGTATTATACCTTGAACGAGTCGTATACTGTGGCCGGGCCTCAGATTTTCAATGGGTCGAACTGTACCCAGTCCACTCTCAGTGGGAAGATTGCCTGCCTCAAGACTGTCAACGCCACCGCCCTGGTCAACCTGCAAACAGTCGCCAGATATGTAGTCCAGGATGGAACAATTGTCAACTCCTCGCAGCTCGAAGTCACAAAGAAGAATGACGGCAGCGCGTATGTGCCCATCATATTCGGCATTGCCGCGAACGACGGCGCATCCTTCTCGACGATATCTACGACGCCGGTGCAGAACGAGACCCAGGGCTTGATGACAGGCTTAGGTATCAACGCGTCTTATGCACAAGCAATTATCCAGTCTGGGTTGTTTCCCTACTACAATTCTGGGAACATGACCCTTGATGCGTTCAATGTGACGCAACGTGTCGCGACTGATACCACCTTCCGCTGCATCGACCAAGCGACGGTCTATGCCGGCGCGGAAACAGGCACATTCCCTGCTACGTACTACTACCAGATGGAACGCACGATCAACGGCTATAACCCGGAGGATGTCGCTGGTGCCCCTGTCACACCTGGCTATCCGAATGGAAACCCGAACCTTCCTTACTTCAAACTACACGGGGCAGACATGGATTGGGCATTTGGTAACTTCTATGTGCCTCTCAGAGATGCGAATGACCTGTACTCTGTGCAGCTGGTCAGCGGCTACTTTGCCGAATTCGTCAAGACTGGGCAGCCCAACATCCCGACCAATTACCTTCAGACCAGAGGTTATACGAAGACCCTAGAGGGTGTTCAGGCTTCTGGTCCCTGGCCGAAAGTGTCCAACGCCACCGGTCCCATCAAGCATCTGAACTACCCAGCTTCGACTGGGACATTTGTCGATCTACCTCAATGTGCATGGTTGAACTATAGCATCAGCTACTATCTTGATCAGTGAGAGTAGTCATGTACGACGGTGGATGCGGTGACAGTTAAAGATATAGCGTCACATCTCGGACGAAATACTGTTGATCTGGTTCGGATCGAATACTGTCGTCGTTGTCGCTACGCAAAAGTAATTCTTACTCACTATTCACTGGCCATTTAAATAGTTGACTCGACCATGACCGGCAGATACGCGCTGCAAGGACTGCCAGGAGCGCGTTCGAAGGGGTTGCCTAGGTCTGCTGGGCACAAGCTCCGCCACGATTGTTTCAGCCACATTGTGACAGGAATTCGGACCCACGAAGTCTTTCAGCGGGAGATGCTGAGCGACAACTCTGTCTTATCTATCCGACTACGTATTTCTCTTGCAGTCCAATATACACCCAAAGGTGAAGGGCTAGATCTCGACGGCAACAGTGTTCGTAGTTGTGATCGCCCATTCCGCTTGACATGGAGGCAATTGGAGTGGTCGGATCCCTACTTGGGATCATCGACGTCGCAACACGCTGTATATCTTCCCTTGCAGACTTGCGCAAGCGCTTCAAAGAATCAAATCTTACAATAGAGACGCTCTCTGGCCAGCTGATCACCGTGAAAGCAGCTCTCAACCAAATCAACCTCCTGATGGCCGAATCCCTCTCGCAAGATGAGCAACACTACCAGCTGACTCTGGATCTCAGCGCCGCAATCGGCTGCTGCAATCTCCTTCTGCGACTCCTTGACGAGCAAATTGCCAGACTCCAGTATAGTGACACGGATGAAGTCACGTTTATCAGCAAAGTTAACCTGATGCTCGAGAGCAAAGGGACGGAGGAATGCCTCACGCGCCTGGACCGGCAGACTAATGCGCTCAATCTGCTTATCACAGCGTTCAAATGTCGGAACCCCAGAGCGCAGCAAGAATTCCTCAAAGAGAAAGAGTCGAGGAAGGTCTTCGATCAGGTCAAGGATGATTCCACCTCGCTGGTCGTCCTGTGCGACTCGGCGTCCTTTGTCACCCAACGCACCAAGACCACCACCGGGACTTCGAAATTCTCGATGAACTTCTCCTTCGACGCTGAAATCCTGCAGGCGAAAGCATACAAGACAACCCTCCGCTCCTTGATGCGAAGAGCACAGAACAACAGCTTCCGAGATAGGAACAGTCAGAGCGCGCGACTAAGGTCACCCGACAGGCCCACGCTACCAAGGCTGCCACGTGGAGTCAAGATCTCTCATCCGGAGAATGTCATGCACGTCACACACGTTGGATTTGATGAGCTGTATGGCAGATTCACCGTAAGTCTAACCCAATCAGAACATGATTTCGCATGTTGAACTCATGAACAGGGGCTTCCCGCCGACTGGGCCAAAGCGTTGAGTGAGTACGGCGTGACCGGATACTATGAGAGACAAGAGCTTGAACAGTACGTTGCGAGGACAAGCTTGAACAGCGGTAAGCTTGACATGATCTGTTCAGCGTTGGACTGACTAATGATGGCTTTGCCAGGTTCAGATTCTCAAGGCCCTGAGGTCGCCTACGCAAGACCCCGAACGACTGGATCCCTTTCGGACATGTTCTCGAGAGTACAAAAGCACCCATTGGACTCGAACTCATCGGTGGTCGGACAAGTAGTAAAGAAGAGAGAGGACAGGACTGAGCTGAGTCCCGAAGCAGGATTGGAGACGAGCTTCTGAACCGCCGGGCTTCGTGCATGAATATCACCTTCAACAGCTCAGTTTCCAACTGAGGCGGCGGCGAGCTGCAATCGAACGAGATAGCGACGTCTTTGCCAGTGTCATTGTCACCATCGTCAGTTGCCAAGATCTCTTCGGCTAAAAGACTGCAGCGCCCGCTATGCACGTCATTCTCTCCTCCATCCACCATCCACCATCCATATCTCCAGGCTCCTTCTCCCGTATATCAGGCGGGATGCCCAAACCTTTTAGCCGGAGACTTCATCATGTGGACAGACTCGAGCTCGAGAGATTGAGATAGAGACTGCTCCCCCAATGGTCCATAGCATTTCAAAACTTCGACACGGCACGCTTTCCGGCGGTCGGGAACGCTACCTGCGAGAGCGATGGATCCCACCAACGAACGATGAACACTACTACAAATATGCTCTGGAGTTGATCCTCCACTCTTCCTAAATATCCGGAAGCAAGAAGGTAAGGAAAGTTGTGCTGCAGCCGTGAGTATCTCTCTCCGTTGTCTCCCAAGCAAAGCAAATATGGCGTCCGGCTACCTCAGGGTCGATGGCGACAAGATCGTGGACGGAAATGGCCAGCAGGTGGTTCTTCGTGGTGCCGCAATTGGAGGATGGATGAAGTGAGACTCCCTTCTCCCTGACGGATCTCGAACTCACATCCTCGTAGCATGGAGAACTTCATCACTGGTTATCCCGGACATGAGTTTCAACACAGAGCCTCGATGCGAAAGGTGCTTGGAGAGGAAAAAGCGGAGTACTTCTTCGACAAATGGCTTGAATACCACTTCACCGAGGCAGACGCCCTGTTTTTTGCAAGCCTCAAGCTCAATTGCATTCGATTACCCTTCAACTACCGACATCTCGAAGACGACATGAACCCTAGAGTGTTGAAGGAGTCGGGCTTCAAACACCTTGACAGAGTCGTTGACATTGTGAGTGCGCTGCAAATAGACTGGGGTCGATGCTAGCTAATCTGATGCCTTCGTAGTGTGCAAAGCAGCAGATATACACGATCCTTGACATGCATACGGTGCCGGGCGGTCAAAACCCAGATTGGCACTCCGACAACCCGACCAACTATTCGGCTTTCTGGGATTACAAGGACCACCAAGACAGAACCATATGGTTGTGGCGAGAGATTGCAAAGAGATACAAGGACAACAAATGGGTCGCGGGCTACAATCCCATCAACGAACCGTGTGACCCCGAGCACATCCGCCTTCCAACTTTCTATAAACGGCTCGAGCCGGCCATTCGTGCCATCGACCCTCATCACATCCTGTGGCTGGACGGCAACACCTTCTCGATGGAGTGGATCGGCTTTGACGATGTGTTACCTAACTGCGTGTATGCCTTACATGACTACTCAGTATGTCTTGCAGGTAAGGGTTGATTGTACGTGTTGCGCTAATTGAATGCAGATGATGGGCTTCCCTACTGGTGACCGCTACAAGGGCACAGAAGAACAGAATAGCAAGTTGGAAAGGCAATTCCTGCGAAAGGCCGAATTTATGCTCAAACACAAGTGCCCTATCTGGAACGGTGAATTCGGCCCAGTCTACGCAGACCCAGCGGAGGACGAGGACGCAGAAGGCATCAACCATGACCGATATAACATGCTCGGCCAGCAACTGGACATCTACGACAAGCACAAGATCAGCTGGAGTATCTGGTTGTACAAGGACATAGGAGTGCAAGGAATGATGCACACGAGCAGAAACTCGAAGTGGAATCGCACCATACAACCCTTCCTAGACAAGAAGAAGCGATATCGGTTGGATGCCTGGGGAGTACACCATTCCGCTGAAGCAGAGGCTGCATTGAATCCTCTGGTGGAGTGGATTGATAAAATCTGCCCAACCGCGAAAGACGCTTACCCAGGCCCGTGGCAGACTGAGAGGCACGTCATGCGCGCCGTGATCCAGACGTGGTTGAGCGCTCAATTCTCCGATGAGTTCGCAAAACAATTCAAAGGCATGGATTTCAAAGAGTTGGATGAATTGGCGCACAGTTTCCACTTCGATGAATGCGTGCAGCGAGAAGGACTGAACAAGATCTTGAGCGAGCACGCTCCTCAATGAAAAGGGCGGGCAGGTACAAGTCACTGGGATCGGGAACGCTCACCTCCGTTGGCGGTCTCGGTGACTCGACCTCGAGGAGATGCCGCGGCGCCTGAGTTTACGATTCCTTCTGCATCCGCAATTACGACGGCGAGACATTCCTTGCTGATTCATCGGTGAGTAAACTTCTGCTGGCCTGAAAATCTGGACGGGGCGCAACAGTCTCGGTGATATTCGCATGATCGAAGCGCCGTAGATACACGAAGAGACGGTGCAGCAGTTCGGTGTCAGCTGGAGAAGCATGTGTAAAACACTCCAGCGGGGTACGGAACGTACACAGTACAAAAGGGAGGGCAGTGGTCTTCAACGAACGGCAATGGGAATTCGCAGAAGTCCGAGTCGATGCAATGAAAACAGTCCCAAACGAGCACCATCGTTGCATGGCTTACTTTCTCCATAAGCCTGCCTAGTTGCAGTTGCCAACATGCTTGAGCTTCGACATGCGCTTGAGAAGGATGTCATCATGCTGGCGGCACATTCGAAGCAATCAAGGTCGGTATGGGTGTCTTCGAAATTAGACTTGATGGACGAAGGTTGTGGATTCCGGATATACCCCAGTTGAGTGCCCATAGATCATTTGTCATATCCAAGCCAGTTAAGCCCATCACGAATACCAGCCCGACATGCCTGCTGCCAGGGTCAGCTGTGGCGAGAACTTCCGGTGGCTCTTCCTCCAGATACGAGAACCTGCAAGTGTGAGTTCCGATACAGGTTGCTGCCCAGCACGAGATATCGGCACTTGGAAACGCAGGGGATTTGCAAACTTCAGCACCTTCTGCGTAGCATCAAGATCAGGAGAAATGCGCCGTCCTACTATTCTCCAATACTCGGTAAGACCGTGGCAGCTTTTGCAGGGGAGCTTCAAGGTCTTGACAGTGTTAATGTTAGAATAAGAAGAGAAACGGCCGGTCCAATGGCAAGCCAACCATCCTGCGTGGTGCTGCATACTTCTACTGGCAAGTTTGTGGGCGCCTGCAGTCATCGAACAGCTGCGGTTCGACAATGGGGGCGTTTCTAGCCAAACAAGTTTCGTAGGCGTGCCCCGCATCTTGCGCTTTTCCCCCACAAGGAAGCTGCGAGAACAGATGGAATTCCCACCAGTGGATCCAAATTCAGGATTCGATTACACTGGAGAGACCGCCACTTTGTCAACGATTGTCTCACTCATCTCCCATGAAGGAGCGTCTCGTCGGTCAAGGTTATAGTCGAAATTGGCATTGTGCTCCCCTGCACGGTCTCTCTCGAACTTGAAGCCTCGGCCGGAGATGGTTACCAGAAATGATGTGTGGCCAGCCCCGCCCGCTGAATTGCGACTACGAGTCCTGGACCACCACCCCTGTACGACTCACCAACCTTCGGGGAGACGATCACGCTGCCAATAAAGAAGGCGAACCGTGACCCATCTGTTCACCCCAGCTTGCCTAACCGGCTTGAGGGGCGGGCCTCCAGCTTCCAACTTTCATTAGCCAGCGCAAGGAAGATGCCCCCCGGGCGAGTTGCCATGCCCTTTGCACTTGATCAAAGACCCTGCAGTGCTTTGCCAGCTGCCATCCTCGTGCCTCTCGCGGGTTCGCCTACAAGCACAACTGCTGCCAATTGGGCACGCCCGCTGCATGAGCCTGGTCATGATCCCTCGTTTCTCGCTCTCATGCGCCTGGTGGTCGAGGCTTCCAAATCCCGAGTCTTGACTCGTTGCTCTCCGCCGCGTGCCCGCTTCTACTCGGTGTTCGATCCTCCAGCACCTCATGTGAGCAAAAAAATCTCCACACCACACCACATCACACCGGAGCTGCCACTTCTCGGATCGTGCTAAGCTGCTGCTTCCACCGCTTTTATTCCCGTGTGAGCAGAAACAGTCGGAGGAGCGCTTGGACTGACGGTGATCATAACCTTCATCAAACAAGCACCCTTCTTCTGGCTGTGATCCAGCTATCGACGACACTCGAGCGGAGTTCGAAGGGACTATGACAACGACCCTGCGCTGCTCTGACCCTCAAATTCCGCCGACATGCTCTCCCGCATTCCCCCACAAACCCACAACAGCTACTCCGAATACCACGACTATGCCCAGAGACCCGATATGATCACTTCTCAACCGCAGCAGCTCAACTCTATCCTCCAGCCGCAGCCGAAATATGAAAATGACAATCTGCAGGCCGGTCGCAAGAGACGAGAGTCGGAGCTCGATGGCAACAACGAGTCCAGCGACGCGGCGGCCGTTCGCCGGCGAATAAGTCGGGCATGCGACCAATGCAATCAATTGCGTACCAAATGTGATGGCAAACAGCCCTGCGCGCACTGCACCGAAAACTCTCTCATCTGCGAGTATGCCCGTGCTCACAAAAAGCGAGGTCGGGCACCAAAGAAAGAGACGGATGGGCCTGATGAATCGAACTATGCCACTACTCAGCCACCATCCAACCATCAACCCGCTGTGCGTCAGTCCGCAGGCCCGAGAAAGTATTCCAGCACCTCCTTCGCCGGTCGCGATGGCTTGGTCGATGCTAATCCCTTGCCGTCTAACAACACTCCTCCTAGTGCCGCCTTTGACACGAACCATCATCAGAATGCCTTCTTTGCCAATTTCGATCCTTCCTCAGGAGTAGGGATGCCGGCAGCGCATCAAATGCATGAGATGGAAACGAACATGATACCGGCTATTGCTCAGACGCATTCGATCGAATTTGCCGTTCCCAACCAGGCGTATGCGCCGTCCACCCTCGACCCCATGCACGTACAAGGAGCGACGCAAGGCTTTGGGTTTCCGCTGGGAGACGATTATTCGGTTGCCTTTATGGGTAAAGCACCCATGGTCGAGTCGCCGGATTGGCTTGCACTCACCTCGCCCATGTTCATCAACGAGCCGCTCCCGGCTCAGCCTCGCATAACAGACACATTGAGATATCCGGTCCTCCGTCCTCTCCTGCCTCATATCGAGTCTATCATTCCTCAAGCATTGGCCTGCGACCTACTAGAACAATACTTTACGAGCTCGACCTCGGCATACCTGAGACCCGCCAATGCATATATTCTGGGCTACATCTTCCGGAAGAAGTCTATCCTGCATCCCACCGACCCTCGTCCATGTACACCAGCACTTCTGGCCAGCATGTTGTGGATTGCGGCGCAGACCAGTGACGCTGCCTTTTTGACCGCGCAGCTGGATGCCCGAGCTCGTATATGTCAGAGGTTGTTGGAACTTACAATCAACATGCTGAAACCACTTATTCACAGCCATCCAAATACCTCCGCGCCGACCCCCAATCCGAACTATCCACAAATGACCGCTAATGATGGAGGCCTGGGTGCTCTCGTTGTGCCGACGCACTCAGGGGGACATGGAGTGGATCGAGCCCAGATAGACAACCTGGCAACTTATATTCACCTGGCAACGGTGGTCTCAGCGAGTGAGCGAAAAGCAGCAAGTTTGAGATGGTGGAATGCGGCATGGTCGCTCGCTCGAGAAATCCGACTTGGTCGAGAACTACCTCCAAATCCGCCCGAGCAGGACGGCGAAGACAATAATCAAGCCAGTAACAATGTCGATGGCCACGTGGGAGAAAATCGCAAGAATTCGGTGGATGATGCCCGTCGTAACTCCATTGGATACGTATCGGAGGAGGAAAGGGAGGAACGTCGGCGAACTTGGTGGCTGCTCTATATGCAGGATCGGCATCTAGCTTTATGCTACAATCGACCAATGTTCTTCCTCAACAAGGAGTGCGAGGGCCTTTTGCAACCACTGGATGACGATATTTTCCAAGCCGGGCGGTTTGATCGGGCCTCTGACCCAGCGCTGAGACGAAGGGGCCTGAACATCGAATGCACGTCGCACAGTGTGTTCGGGTATTTCTTGCCTTTGATGGTCATTTTGGGTGAGATCTTGGATCTCAACCATGCTCGGAACAGGCCACGATTCGGCCCCAGGGCAAACAAGGCCAAGAACTGGGACGATCACACAGACGAAATTACCCTGCAGCTGGAGAGTTATGGGCAGAGCCTGAAAGACTTCGAGGCTGCGGGAGGACACTTTCAGGACACGAGTCACAACGATGTGGTTACTCCGTCGGTAGTTTCTGCCGGCACGAACGAATCGCACAGTGCGTCGGAACTCGCCTTGCAAACAAAGACCGTCGTGGCGTACGGGACTCACATCATGCACGTCTTGCACATCCTCTTGACCGGCAAATGGGACCCAATCGCTTTATTGGATGACAACGACCTGTGGATATCCTCCCAATCCTTTGTAACCGCCACGGGGCATGCCGTGTCCGCTGCGGAGGCGGTGGCCGAAATCATTGAGGACGACCCCGACTTGAGCTTCATGCCATTCTTTTTCGGAGTGTATCTTCTGCAGGGAAGTTTCTTATTGTTGTTATTCGCCGACAAACTTCAGGGTGATGTGAGCCCAGATGTCGTCAAGGCATGCGAGACAATCGTTCGGGCCCACGAAGCATGCGTGGCCACGCTGGACACGCAGTACCAGGTATGTTGAACCTTGCACCGTCATCTTAGGAAACAGCTAACGGGTCCACAGCGCAACTTCCGAAAGGTAATGCGTTCGGCTCTCCAGCAAGTTCGTGGCCGTATTCCTGAGGATCTGGCCGAGCAACAGCACTGGCGGCGAGAGGTGCTCGCCTTGTATAGGTGGACCGGTGATGGAACCGGCCTGGCGTTGTAACGAAAAATCAACCTCGCGCTTTGGCAGCCGCCATGTATGTACGATCAGAAACGAGTAAAGGACTGGGTTTCTCCCAAGCGGATGGTCGTTTGATCACCTTCACAGCACATGTTGATATACCCAAGTTGTGGCTCTTCGGCGAGAATGCTCACGAATGTCTACTTTTATGACGGGACGAAGGAAACAATCAATAGTACGGAAGATACCAGCGACGAATGGGAGGATGAAAAGTTTGGGAAATAGGATATCGCAGGTGAGCTGAAGGGGCGCCGCTTTGCAAGCGTCACCGGTACTCGGTGTTGACGCCCCGGAAATATACCTCGTAAACCGTGGCCGCATCCCTAATAGTACATATTATCAGCCAAGGCCTCGACTCTGATAACAATGTCGATGACGGCGACACGTAAGCGTGTCAGCGAGGCGAGATTGGTTTCCACGATAGTCCCTGGTCTCTGGTACCTGGATCCGATCAGGTTATCTCATGGATCGCGACTTAGCCTAGGGCGCGATCGAGGCCTACCTTGCGCTCACTTGATTTCCAGACACGCGTCAGATGAGCTAGCAGGCAATGATAAGAATGTTCAACGTGGCCAAAAACTCGATGCTGCGAAACAGGTCAAGTGAGCAGAGGCGTGGAACGAGGCTGGCCAATATTCGTATCGGCTATTTTCTGCTTCCATGCATTGGGTCTGTGGATCGTTCGTTCTGTGGCTCCGCAGGCGCCTCATCAATGGCGTGCGGTCGTCAATCTCCAGGTGCTAGGCAATGTTTCATTGGAAGAGGCGCATCGCAGACTCAGACAACTCCCAAAACCCAGCCAACGGCCTTGCTAGCGGATCAAGCCTCACGCTCCTACACACCCTCGCTCACCCCCATCCAGGAACCGAGTCCATGCTTAATCTGGGCTAAACTCCCCACTTCGAGGGCACCCATCCGCCGGCATGGGATTTATCAGAGAAGAGAGGGAGATACAAGAGGGGGCAACAGGGAAGGACAGGCAAACCAGACGAGTGGTGTGGTCACAGACTTTTTCCTCTTTACGCACCACTGTCAATCCATCCATCACCAGCAGAATCGTGCACGACACCAGCGTCTGGGTGCGTCTGGGCCGGCGGCCATACCACTCCAGCGCCTGCGCCAGTACCAGCGTCAGCGACACAAATCCGGCTCCATTGCCGTGCCCCGACACCCTGCAAGTCGGCTGCCCCTCCTTCCAGTTACCTCGACGGAGTACTTGTAGACTCCTTCATCTGAGGGTGTTTGATCACCCTTCCCTTTGTTCCAGTCACTCGCTTCGCACATACGTACACAGTACACCGTCCACAGCGACTGCGCCCTCGTCGCGACTCCCGCCTCCGACCTACGGTTGCCCGCAGCTTTCAGTTCGGACATTCGCTCAACCACGCATTTGACACACCAGCCCCCAGCCGAATTGGCCGCACACCCGCACTGGGAATGACGATCGCATCGCCCACTCGACTCTGCATTCGATGATTTTCGACCGCCAGTCCCGACACCGTCGCTCGCTTCTGTCTCGATTTGCTGCGCTAATCGTCCTGCAAGTCAGATTTCGTCTTCATTAACGGTACTGTCGAGGTGTGCGGGCTGCACCGCCATTCTTATTACTGCGTGCCTGAGGCGCCTGATCGTCCCGGGACCTGGGGCGCTGGGCTGACGCGACCCACGACCGTACCACCTCCCGTTGACCGGATATCCTAGAGCGGGTTTCGACGGCAACTCCCTGCTCACTCAAGGACGGGGAAAGTATTCCTCGTCCAAAGCAAACCTTACCAGCCATGCCCACTATGGCGCCCGCCGCACATCCCTCGGGTGAGTCTCGTTTTCTGTCTCAGTTGAAAGCTTACCTTGCAGCATGTCCATTTTTATTTGGCTGACCATTGATGTCAACGCTCGATATCTTGCGCTCGGGCCAATCCCACAACCGCCCTGCCCATGGATTTCCAGACATTGAGACTTCCCTACCTTTATCCTTGCTCTATCCAACCTGTACTGACTCATGTGTCCCCCTTGCACGCAGACGACTTCGACATGGCCAAATTGCAAAAGACACTGAAGCAACGACAACGTCACGCCATCCGCAACAGTGCCCATGTCGCCAAGTTGACGCCAGCCGAAATTCGTTCGCTTAACAATGGTTCCCTGGCCTCCAAAACCGGGAGTCAGTCCAGTACCAAATCAACTTCGTCTCCAGCCAGGTCGCGACGGTCGACCAATGCAACACCTCCAGCAACACCTGACGAACCTCCCGCCTACCAGGCACAGGCGCACAGAAACTCGATCTCGCGAAATAACAGCGTCAACATTCCAACTCCCCCACAGACTCCCAATGGACACCGACGGTCATCGCAATCTAGCACTCATGGCCACCACCACCATGGCCACACTAGTGGCGTCATTCATGCTCCTCGACCTCGCGGGTCAGTGCAAGCTACTTTCATGTCCGCCAGTGGTTTCTCGTCCCGCCCATCAAGCTCTGGATCCTCTACGTATCGCGGTCTTCCGACATATCGAGGCCCTGAAGTGACGCGCACAGGCTCCATAAACATGCTCCAATACCCGTCTCACCAGATAGTCAACAATCCCCTCTCATACTTCTCCAGGCCGAGGCAGAGCCAAGTCAGCACGTCGCCGGAGCTTGCGAAACGTGAATCGGGTGACCATAGCATCTACCGGGCGCAAAGTCTGCGAAACGCGCGTGCCAATTCTCTACCCAACGTCAGTGCACCGTCATCGCGGCAGCCAAGTCCTCCTAGGGTAACCGACTCTCCGGTCTCGATGATCGTTGATGACACCGACAAGTTCCCGGCATTCGATCCTGCAGATGATCCGCATAATCAGCCAAAGACACTGAGTGGTGACGAAGAGCCTCCGGTTCAACCAGAAACTGCGGTCGTTGACAGCCAGCCCAAGGCTGCGCCAACCTTGCCTGATCAGAAGCCTAAGGAGGCTTCCGTCCCAGAATCTCCCAAGAAGGAGAAAGACAGGCAGAAGCGATTCACGATACACGCAGCGCTCTTTGGAGGAGACAAGCTTCATGAAAGCCCGGAGAAAAAATTGAAGAAAACGAGAAGAAGGACTCTGTCCTTGCCAAAGAACGAAGATGCAACAGAACCCGAGAAGGAGGATTCTGCACCGCCCGCAACGTCTGGGGCGGCTTCAGCGAGTAACGCAACAGCCGAAAATGGCGATTTTTCGACTCACCCAGCTGTTCGACCCCTCTCCCTGACGATCCCAGACGAGTCCAAAGGCAAAGAAAAGGACTTCACTTCCGCTCCGGTCTATTCACGTTGCGCATGTTGCGGGAGGTTGAAACGGCCTCACGGTTTCAACAGCGAGCTAAGCCCAGTCCTGGAAAATGAGAATCTGCGGACAAACTTCAGCTTCGAAATAGAGAGGACATCCGGTTCGTCCGGGAGAAGGAGTTCTGACGCTAGTCGCGACAAGTTCACTCCCATCATCCCGATGCAAGTGGGGGAAAATGAGACACGTCAAGCTAGAATCGAGCCCTACAATGGGCCACCCGAGTCCCAACCCGAGCAGCAGCAGCACATTGGTGATATGGAGATGGAAATTGCCGTATCAAGTCCCGTGAAGCAGCCCCTCCGGCAGAAAAATGCGAGCCCAATAAGATTGAAGAGAAACTCTGCGCCTCCCGGATTCGTCAGATTTGCAAGTCTACACGGGAAGCGGAACGGAGACACAGGTCCGATCTTCGAAGAGGACGAGGAGGTAGAGGTCGAAGCCGATGAAAATCAGCCATTGATGATCGAGCAGGCTGACATGGAGGACTCGACCGTGCAAACGAGGGATTTCGCGACCATGTCAGGGGCGGTAGCAGTCGATGAAGGGATTGCGATAGACCGGCCTGACCTTCAAGTGTCCTCGGCAGCTCGAGCCGTTGTCGACCATTTCCCCACTACGTTCGCCAAGGATTTGCAAGTCATTACTAATGATCTCGCGGAGGCAACGCCGCCTGAAAATACCAGCGGGGGAGTCGGTCCAGATACATTCCATACACCTCCGCAAGGGGCAACGCCTGCAGACGAGGACCAGCTGCCTCTTCAAATTGTCAGTCAGTTTGGGCTCCAGGGCTCAATTGTTGATCAGTCTCTGGCAAAGCCGGTTATCAGCCACCAATCCGCCGTTCCAGAAAAGGTTGATCCCAGTCCGACTTCGACCGAAACTCCGACTTCGACGACGACAACTACAACAGTGACAATCATCACGCCAATTTCAGCCGCAACCGCGACCTCAACTGCAACCTCTGTGTCGACACCGT
Organism: Phialophora chinensis; assembly: GCA_016109575.1. Taxonomy (NCBI): domain Eukaryota; kingdom Fungi; phylum Ascomycota; class Eurotiomycetes; order Chaetothyriales; family Herpotrichiellaceae; genus Phialophora; species Phialophora chinensis. Next base: position 809,020 of record JADWPU010000013.1, read on the forward strand.
GGGAGCAAGAACTTTCCTCCTCGTATCTTGGCGGCGCCAATCCAATGGACCTGTCTCTACGACCGAAGTTCAGCTTTGAGAGCATGCGGAGCGCCATCGATCTGGCGGAGAGGGAGAAAGGCAAGGACCAAGTGGACAAGGTGACGGGTAAGAGGAAGTCGACGATTCCAGGATGGATGAGTGTGAAGGCTTGATCAGAGAGGCCTGAGAGCAGGTAATGACGAATCATGCAAAGGGCGTATGGCTTGACAAGGAGGGATCTCAAATACAGTTTATAGTCTATATTCTGTCGATAGACGATTTGTGAAAGTGATCAAAACATGGTTTAACACTAGGGCTCTGAAAGCACCGAGCGTTCCGCTGGCAATTTTCCACGGCTTGCATCGATTCAGCTTGTCCGTGACTGCCGCGAGCTTGGGATCTACTCCATGCCCGACATATCATTCATTACCTCTCCCCACCCTAACTCCTGGTACCAGGACTAGGGATATCCCAACCGGGTATGCAGTATCCTCATTAATCGGTCGATCGATCGACCACCGATTGTTTATTTGACCCCGCGTAGAGATGATATTCCATCTAGTCATTGCTCTATTTGAATCCCCGGGCACGTGATGGATATGTAGATATCTATTTTCTACACGAGCACCCGACTCGCCCACACCCAGGCTCCCTCCAGCAAGGCGCCCACGAGCAAGACAACGACGCCCATGACCAAGCCCACGCCGACCCGGCCCTCGGCGTCTCTCCGCCAGGGGACGTCGAACTGCACGCCTGCGATGGTCGTGGTGCCGTTTCCCTGCGCGGCACTCCTGCCGGGGTGGCCGACGAGGATCCACAGCACGGTGGTGAGGAGGGCGAGGAAGAGCACGAGGAAGGTGAAGAGCGCGATGGCCCGGATGGAGAATCGGTGATACAGGGTGATCGAGGGGGGAAGTAGTGCGGAGTCACGGGAAAGGGGGGGATGAGAATCCGGATATGAATACGGACGGTACGAGGACGACGTGGCGGCGAGGGATTTCGAGCGGTGGAACGATGTCGGGAATGAAGGTGTTTGCGGATGCCGATGCCCAGACGGAGAACCAGAACTGAAGGGCATGCGTCCTAGGGATAGGCTCGGCTGCTTGGACACCACGCCGCGGTATTCATGCGTGGGCGACTTCTCTGGCTGGTCGAGGCGGTGAAGGAGGTGCTGCTGGAACTGGTTCGACACGCTGTTCTGCCGGGAGTGCATGAACGAGAAGACTGGACTCGTTGACTTTTCGTCCTCCGGGCTGTGCGTGGTATTGTTGCTTGTACTGTTGTTGCTGGTGCCGTGGTTGTTGTTAGTAGTACTGTGGATGAGATGCGCCGGTTGGGGGAGATAGGAGCAACGACCTCGTCGTGATCCCGCCCGGGGGGAATGTTCGTGCGATTGTTGAGCGTTGCGGAGCCAGAGGAGCCACATCTTTCGCCGACGGCCCAGCCGCGGCGTGAGGAAATGGCGGACGAAATTCGGGGCATCGAAATCGCGGATCGCATCGCCGCCGACTGCTGCGTTGTGGTGGGTGTGCCAGAGTCCTGACGGTTTTGAGGGCTGAGAGCTCCAGGTCGTGTGCTCGTCTGCGTCTCTGCTGTCCCGATTCATGGTCGCGCCCTCGATTGTTCTGGCGCAGAACCACCATCGAGCTTTCCCCATGAGTGTGTAGATGTAGCGATCTCGCAGGATGCTGAAGAGTTGTTCGTCGTCAAAGGTCGCTTTATCCGTGACCTCGATCTCTACCGTCACCCGTGCGCAGGGGTGGCGAGCAATTCGGAGGTCGAGGAAGAGGATCTCCGGCACCGAAGGGGAGGGGAAACGATCGGATTTGGAGGTGACGGGCACTGTCGCGCTTGGTAGGGGGTTTGGTTTAGTGGAAAAGGGGATCTTGGGCGCTTCCCCGTTCGGCGAGCTTGTAGAAGCAGTGTCAGGGGGCTCGGCAATGTCAGCCGTCTCATCGTCCGGTTCGGATCTTTCCGCTGTGTGAGACAAGGGCCTCGAGCGCCGTAGTTTCGGCGTCTTCTTGCCTTTGCTGCCCTCCTTCTGTGGAGGTGGCGGAGCGGGGGCGGCAAATGTGCCATCAAGCTCCACATGGCTGCTTTTCCTGGCGGGATACGGCGTGCTGACGATATTCTCCCTGAACAGCTTGTGATCGTGGCCCGCTCTGTTGATGACCAAGTCGGCGGGGCGGATCATCACGCGCCGCGAGTTCCGCACCGGGGCGGAGATGGCGCGCGAGAGTTTCTTGTCTGCGTCGGTGGGAGGGTTGGAGCGCAGGCCGTCGGTCATGAGGGACGAGGGGGACACGAAGGTGACTGAGCTGTCCGTTGAGAAGGTGCCTTTCGAGGAGTGAGGGATGCGCATGGACCCGAACCCGCCCATCGGCGTGGGCATGGTGTCGAGCGCTTCGAGTCGAGATGGGGTGTCGGGCCATGAGACGATGGTTTCCCTCAAAGAGTCGCCGGGCTCGAGGCTGGCTTGGGCGGGGATGTGCGGCAAGGCGGTGATGTCGCTGACTGCCTCGTTGGCGTCGTTTCCTTCCAGTGCTCTCAGGGCGGCGATCGGTCCACCTGAGAGGACGTCTGCTTCATTCTCCTCCACGGCGGGTGTTGGACGGTTTTTGAGGTCTTCCCCTAGAGTTTGTGGAGCCATCGATGACAATGATGCATCGTCCACCGGAGAAGGTGTGTTCTGTGGGGGATACAGCTTCGGGACGGATGCAGCGGAGCTGTTACTGTGCTGGATGACCTGAGGCCTACTCACGCGCACGCTGCTTGCTCGCTGGAGGACAGGGCTGGTCGGACTGGTCGGACTATCTGTGGTGCCATCGTCTGAAGCATCGTCAGGGAATTTTTGAGGATGCTCTGTGCCGTCTGGACGACTGGCAGTGATGACAGGAGGAATGTCTCCTCCGTAGGGTTGGAGTTGATTCGTGACCGGGTCGTAGAAGGGATCTGTTGGACTGGAAGTGGCAGTTTCCTTGGCATTCTTTCTCTGGTCTCGTTTCTTCTCGAGAAAGCTCCTCCTCTTCGAGACTGGTTCCAGTCCAGCTTCAGATAGTTCTGATTCGGTGGTGGTCTTCGACCATCGGCTGATCTCTTTAGGATGAGCCTGTTTGTCCTCACTCTGTCTTCGCGGCATAAGGCGACCGCGCCAGCCTGACGACGGCGATGCAGACCTGAGCATATCTGTGGGAGACGTGCTGTTGTCGTCCTTGTCGGAAACCGTGGTTCCTTCGGCGTCGTAAGGCTCTGGTGGAGAACCACTTCCTTTCGCGCAGAGACTCGGGTTGGACTCGTAGGGTTTGAAGACCTTTGAGTTGAACAGTCGAAACGAGACGGATCAAAGAAGCCACCTTCCCCATCGTGGTCGTAGTATATTTCAAGCGCTGCCATCTTGACGTGGTCGCTTTCAGAGCGTGCTATCGTTGAAAGAACTTTTTCCGTTTGCGGTAATGCCGCGATCAGAAACGTCGACGGTCGACGACAACTCCAAACCAGGCGCAGCGGGGATACTTTGACCTTTTCGGAGGGGACAAAGACGGGTTTCCGTCGTCGCGTTTGAAGCTGTAAAACCCCCTGTTCGCAGCCTCAATTTCGGCGTGGTGACACAAAGATGGTGTATCTCCGATCTCGAGCCGCATTCCAGTCTCACCCTCGAAATTTGCCGTGGCAATAGGGGCACGTATCGAACTGGTCGAACAGTGCTTGTCCTAAGCTCGGACCATCGCCTTGGAATTCCATCTTGCCGGGATCGAGGAACTGCCTTCCGCATTTAGAACAGTACTTTGAAATTCCAGGTTCTTGGATAGCAACGAAGGAGAGCCAACATCGGCTGAACTGATGGCCGCGAATGCACCTGGCTCGGTCCAAGTCCAACGTAAAAGGAATAGGCTCGTCGCAGAGCTCGCAGAGCTCGCAGAGCTCTTCAATCTTCCCGTCCCTTTCCGTGCGGTCCAGATCCATCTGGCTGTCCTGCCGCTCATTCGTGCCTTGTCCCTGAAGTGCTCCTCGAGAAGACTTTTGCCCTGACAGAATGCTTCGATGTCGTTCTAACCACACATCTGCCAAGTCAGCCACGTCGTGTGAACCTTTGAAGTTCAACTTCATGAGAGCAGCAGCGTTTCTGATAGTCTTCTGGTCGAACTGTGTATTTATCTGGCCTGTGGATGACCCCAACATAAAGTCAAATATACGTTTTTGTACTGCGACGGGATCGTCCACGGCACACTCCCCGGACAAAGGCTCGCGCATGCGTATGAAATGAATGGTAATGCGCTGAGCAGAAGGTATGACATATTCAATCATGTCTGAAGGATGCAGCGACACGCAGGCTGCTGCGATATTGTGATCAGGAGACCACGCGGTCCCCCAGTGATTGACACGAACTTTGCCACGAAGGCCATGGTTCCGGGCGAACTCTGAACGGGACTCTTCGACGACAGGTTTGAAGATGTCTTTGGAAGGTGACGCAGGAAGAAAGAGACCTGGCATCGATGGCAAGGGGCTGATTGAGGCTTCCAGCTCACGTCCATCTTTGGCTGGATCTGCCTGCAGACTGGGTACCTGCACGCGCAGAAAACTGGGAGCACAGCACTGACCGCGACTCACCTTGACGACTAGACTTCTCGTCCCATCGTCACTTGGATCCCCTTCTGCTTGCCATGAAGTCGTCTCCAGACTAGAGATAAGCGACGATTGGGACAGATTGGCTCGCAGGCTCCGCGTCGTTGTTGTGTTGGGTTCTGGGTGATGCGCGCCTGTGATTTGGCATTGTGTCAGGAGTCGGAAGGACCACTGCCCATAAACTGCACCTTTGACCTTCCATACGTGATAGACGGATACGATATAGTTGTCATCAGCAACGGCGAGAAGTTGTTGTCCCCACCTAGAAACTGCAGAAGGTGGGAGGTTGGGCAGCCAAGCAAAGGCACGAACTCGTCGCTGGCGTCTTGAATTTCCCACTCCTTCGTTGGCAGGTTCTACCGGCAGATGTTGATTGACAACAGCGGTGCGCTGCCACGATCCAAGCCGTCCATTGGTCTCCCAGAGCGATAAAATGAGGTTAGATGTTAAGACGGTCAATACGCTTCTTCTGTAGACACCCAGTCCCTGCGGAGACCAAGCGATCGAGGCAATCGTGGATTCAGACAGTTCCTCTCCAAGGGAAAACTGAGAGACCGTGGCCAGGGCCTGGTGCGGCCATTCGCTCGGTTCAAATTGGTTGACACAGACAGTACAAGTGTGCCATTGCTTGTGCCCAGTCGTTTCTGGCGGTGTGGATGCATCATGAGGCGTTAGAATGTGTACCACCTCACCTGCCGCAACCGCAAGATCCTCGTCCGACCAAGTCAAGGCATTTTTGCATGTTGGCCAGAACGGTAGAGTGACAGGCGCAATGTCACCGATGAAACTGTACATTGAAGTGATCAGGAGACCGAAAGTGGCTAAGTCAGGTCGCGCGCTGTGGAGAGGCGTCTTGATGGGGCTGCTCGTAATAGCAGGATCTTGGACGCTTCTCGGACTGATTGGTTCAATTTCTGCGACTCAATTCATGATGGGGTGAGATGGAACAATGCCCGACCGTGTGCCTGTGGTGTGAGCAGTATCGAATAGTATGTAAGTCGAAAGTAGTCAGGATAGTCAAGGCAGCATTAGGTCAAGGGTTGTCATTCTCATCTTTGACCGGGATCTCCCTGCACAGGTGAAGGGAAACGTTTGTCTTTGATCGTATTTTTACCTCGAAAAGCAAGGGACAAGCGCCAAGGATTGCAGCCTTGCCCAAGGCCAGGTCTTGCGCGCAAGGCTGAGATATTTTGGAGCGATTTCGAGGGCCTCGAACCCCCAATCCTTTAATGGGGCAGAAAAGCACTACGATGTACCTAAATTACGAATACTCACGAGACGAAAAGTCTAACTGTCACATACGATCCGATCCTCCAGGGTGAGCCAAGGCCGTTTTAACCTCAGATCTAACTGAGCTCTCAGCTGAGCCTCCCTGACTGAGTGGCACGGCATTAGCCGATGTCGAGCTGTGCCTGTACATGGTAGTATACTTTATACCAGCTATTCGCTCGTGCTGCTCATCAGGTGAAGCTGAGGTCACCTTGAGGGGAAGGAGCTTAATCTGCATGTTGAGCGTGTGAATGTACTCCGTACCGCCCCTGCAGAGGTCAGGCTTTCCCTCCTCATCCTCCTGGAAATCTCGGTTTCATCCTTCCGGATGCGAGCATTGGAGAGCTCTTGTACGGCCAGAATCCGAGCCCTGCACTGTGTCACGTGTACCTCGTAGAGAAAGGAGGAGTCCAGAATGGTGGCACTTCATCACGATCGATTCTTCCCAGCGTGGTAGTTGGCCACCCATGATGATGCCCAGACCTTCAAGATGTTTCACAACTCTGTCGCCATCATTGGTCGTCTGTTAGCGTCGGGTATTGGTTGCAGCCCTGAAAACATGTGCGGTGCGTAGTTCAATACGACCATGCCCAAATGGAGGCCGTGACGCGCTACGGACATGCCAATCTTAGCCAAGTGGCTCCAGGGGCTGTATCAGGGGAACACTGCGGAGAGACGGTGGCTGTAAAGCTCGTGTTCCAAAATTGGGCACATTTGGCGTGCGGCTAAGGGCGCATTGGGCAAGGCGGTGTGCTGGGCGAGGGGCACTAGCGAACGCCTAATGTACAACCAATGTAATCCGGTCGTCAATTTCCATCATTTTGCAGGGCGCTGCTGGCACTTGCCAGACAAACACCTTAGCCACGGACCAGTCTGACTCTCCTTGGACGCGAAATCCAGTTCTGATCTCAACTGCGCCCTCCCCACGCGCCTATCACAGCGCTCCTTTCTGTAAGATGTCCCTAAACACGGACGTCCTCAGGGCTGCCCAGCTAGCAAGTCATCTCCATCCTTCGCGTGGCTTTGGCGGGCCTGATATATGACCGACTCCCTGGTCCCCAATCCCCCCAACCCCTTTCGATTGTTCTCCCATATCAATCCTTATCCTTCCCTTCGTTTGGGTCAAGTCCTTTCGCAATTATTGTTGCTGGGCAGTTCCCTCGTAATGGCGGCCTCCATCTCGCCGTCGGTCATCATGACCCAGCTATCCAGCTACCTCAACACCAACGAGACCTCCGACGCTCTTTTCCAGTCTCAGCAAGCCTTCAATGCCATCGGAACCTACAAGTGGTTCATTGGTACCGGCATCTTTGTCCTCGTTACTGCCATCCAAATAATCAAATACTCCCTCCGAGACAGGCCACCGCCGGGCCTCAAGCTCATTCCCGGCCCTACGAGCACTATCCCCTACATCGGACGCGTCCACGATGTTGACCCAATGGCCCCTTGGTTCGCGATGAAGAAGTTCTGCGATGAATATAACGGCATTTTCCGCTCCACTATCTGCGGAGAGATGCACATCTGGGTTGGTGACTCGAAGATCGCCTACGACTTGCTCTGCAAGAAGGCCAGGATTTATTCTTCCCGCCCTCAGGTACCTGCGGTGCCGGGCAGCGACTCCCAGGGCCAGTACCTCCCTCTTTTGGCCCATGACGGTAAGCTCCTCCTGTGCTCAGTGGAAACGAGGGAACACGGCTAACCAATCCAGAACACTGGCGCAACCAGCGCAAATTCGCCCACACTGTCCTGACCCAGGGCTTCAACCAGAAGTACTACGGTTATGTCAGCCACGAGTGCAAGCGATTTATGTACAAGCTCCTGGTCGATCCCAAAGACCACTTCGCCCTGACCGATCGATTCTGCGGCCGTATCTCCGCTCGTCTTGGTTATGGCAGCCCTGCTTCTGCCGCAGCCCACTGCAAGAATGCCGGCGAATTTATCCCCCAGATTTCACCCTCCGGCCCCATCACCAACCTGTTGCCTTTCCTCGGTAGCCTCCCCGAGTGGCTCAACCCCTCAATTGCTCGTGTCCGTGAGCGACGTGAAAAGGAGGAGAAGCTGTGGAAGGGTCTGATGAAGCAAGTTCGCTTGGAGATGGACCAGGGTATTGCTCCCATCAGCTACGCCAGAACTTACTTCGAGCGCAAGGAGGCTGAAGGCGGCAACCGCTCCTTTGGTTTCGACGACCACGAGGCTGCTTACGCTGTTGGCATGTTGGTGACCGTCGCGATCTTCACAATCGGTGGTCCTCTCTACTGCTTCTTCCTCGCCATGGTTCTCCACCCAGAATGGCAAGAGAAGGTTCGCAAAGAATACGACGAGGTCATTGGTGACCGTGTCATCGAGGTTTCTGACGCTCCCAACCTGCCTCTCCTCCGCGCAGCCATCAAGGAGTGCGTCAGGTGGCGACCACCAGTTCCCCTGGGTGTTCCCCGTCTCCTTGAGGAGGATGACGAATGGAACGGCTACTACCTCCCCAAAGGTGCTGTTATTCACGCTGTCGACCTGGCCCTTGCCCGCAACCCCGAGCTCTATCCTGACCCAGAAACCTACAAGCCCGAGAGATGGCTGGAGAAGGAGTACCCCACCTATAAGGAACCTCTTACGGAGCACCCTAGACTCATGGGTCACCACGGTTTTGGCATGGGCCGCCGTATGTGCCCCGGTATCGAGGTTACTGAGGCTGAATTGCTTGTTGCTTGCGGCAGCATTGTCGGCTGCTTTGAACTCAAGCCGGAAATGGACGCAAACGGACAACCCATGTGGCCTGACTCTCTTGCTTTTACCCCCAACCTGATCGGTGGCCCCCTTCCTTTCAAGATGGATGTCAAGGTCCGAAGCCCCGAGAAGGCTGCTCGCATCAAGGCTTGGTATGAGGAGAGCGTGGCTGATGAGGCTGCCGGCAAGATTGCTGCTGGTCTGTAAAGAGCTGGCTTGGTTATAATTTGTGCGCCTGCCCCACCCGTTTTCCGCTCCAGTGGCCACGCAGGTCAATTTTGATTATACGCAAGGCGTTGCTGGATGTGCCGAATCTTTGGCAAGTTGGATACTTCAGCTCCCTTTCGTGCTGCGGTGCTTGATGAAAATGCCGGGGACTCGCGCGAACGTGTACAAATACGGCGAGAGCGTCCATCAGGTGAGGGAGATATTCTTAAGCGGGGGTTAGATTATCGTTATGATCTTGGGTAGATTCAATATGATGACATGTAATATGAACAAAACCTGAAGCCTTGAATTTCTCTTTCCTGGTATACTCTTCTACAGCAAAACCAGCCGTGTGCCAGGACAGCGCGATGTCACTACTAAAGATGCTCCGTACCACACACAGACGTAGATCCGACACTTGTCCATGAAACGTCTTCCGCTCAATCCCGAGATGCGCCCCAGGCAATTGTGACCTCCTTCAACTTCGCAAGTGTCAACAGCGACATGCAGGACTTCTACAGCACCGATCGAACCATCTCTCTTCCTCAGGTCCATGGGTTCCCACTGAAATGTTCCCTTCACTGAAGGGGAGCTGTCAAACGCGGTCAAGTGGCTAGTGATTATTCTGCTAGCTTCTGACGTGCGTCCATCCAGCTACGCCTCGATCTGGACTGTCACCATTGTGCAGTCACTCTCAAATTGGCTCTGTATCGACCCATGGACATGTCTGCCGAGAACAACTTGGTTTGGTCCGCGCGGCCACTTCCTTCCGGCATCAGCATCAGCCGTCCACTAGTGCGTAGCGGAGCATCATTCAAGGCCGCCACACAAGCGAGGCCGATTATTGTTTTTCCGGCAGCAGCGTCAGCCGCAGGACATGGAAAAGTGAAAAAGCCGGGATTGAAAGACAACGTGGATGTGCTGGCGCTGGTGAACTCAGACTCTAGACTCTGGGGGCGCCCACAGGCCGAGAATGCCCAGCCTCTTGGCGGCTTGGCAGCTGAAACTTGAAGCTTTCCTCCTCCGCCGCTGAGCTTGTAAACGCTTTGCTCTTTCTTCGAACTCTTGCCTTTCATGCTTGTTGTAGCGCGCAGCCTCCTCAAGCGAGGACTTGCCAGCCCGGAAGATCATCAGCTGGCTGAGTTTCTACCCCCTTCTGCACCCTTGTCAGTGCGGACGCTCTCCACCGTCGGCCACTGCGTGAAGGGCTTTCCACGACTCAGACAATGTCTTCGTCTTGACAGCGCTTAAGTCGCGTGTCCTGGCTCTCACAGCTGCGTTCATTTCATTCGAGAAGAGGAGGCTGTAATGCGTGACCCATCATTTAACCACAACCTCCGGGCGGACCGACCAGGAGCAAGCGCAACTCGTGTTCAGCATCGTATCAAATGGGGTCCAACCGTGAACCACCCAATCCTGATCGTTGCGCCCAGGCGCTGAAGCCAAGCTTTGAACTTCACGATTGTCTTCATGTCGCTTAAGCATCGAGCATTGGAGGGGGAAAGACGAATCCGGGTCTAGCAACTTCGTGTTCGACCAGCCCTCACCAATACTCTCCCGAGACTTTGGTCTTGGACATCGGCCAACTCTCCCATGTTCCACACAGAGGCAAGTTCTTCGAGGCCTTAGCCTGGCCGCGGCACGCCTCTTCCACTACAGGTAGGTTGGATCACATCGTTGCAGAGCACTATAACGAACTCAGTCGCCGCAGGGCTGAGGATCTCCTTGCTTTTTCTCCGCTGCTTCCCAACGCAGCCTGACTTTGCTCTCAGAGCTCGAGATTGCTTACCCTCAAGGTTGGCTATATCTTCGCGGCAATTATGGGGACTCTGTTCAAATTGACCTGTTTCTTGGTTGTTTTCCCCTTTCTAGTCCATGCTCAGACCGTGGCCATCGATACAACGACTATAACCTCAACAGAGTCGGCATTAACCACAGAAAGTACGACAATCTCCACTTCGTACACCACAGGAAGCACGAATGATGGCGCGACGACTACAGCGTATCCTCCGGTGTCGACTAGCATCCCTGCCATCCAAACTGTACCTTTCACAGGCCAGGCTTTACTAGTCGGAACGTACGTTGGCACAAATACCAGGAGCGAAAACAGTCTGTTAATACTCTCTTAGGTGCGCCATTGCTCGATTCACGATGTTGACCTTTCCCGACGGTGGCTCCATCGAAGTTCCCCTGGTGGGCTGTTCCGATGACCGCCCAGAATGCTGTCCGTCTCTCAATTTTACGAATCCCGAACCTGAAGAGACCGATTCTGCTTCAGCGTCTGCCACAGAATCGGGTGAAGAGGGGGAACATGAAGAACCTACGACATCGTGGACGGGTACAACACCTAGCCCGACCCCTACGGGCGTGATCTCGATGCTGAGCAAGGCCCCACTTACAGTTTGCCCAAGGTATTTCCAACCTTGGAATTCCATTGGGCGACGTGACCTGACTTCAAGAACAGTGACATGGTCGACATTGACCCTGTCTGCTGGTATGCCATCACTTGCACCCCTCTATTCTACTGTGCATCAGCGCTGACCAGTTTCACCAGCCCGTCCGGATTTCAGGTATATGGTCAGGTGCTGGTTGGCAATTACCCACCTTGTGTTAGCATTCTTACAACGGCCATCACGCCCGATTCGGAAGTGCTTGCATCCATCACGTCTGCTGTGTTAGCATCCTTGGCAACAGCATCTACAACGACAACAGCTGCACCGACAGTCAGTGTCGTCGTCACTCAGTCAGTTGCCTCCTGCTTTGGTCCATATACTCCAAATTCCTACTCTATTTGCTATGAGACTTGTTCACGCTGACAGTTAGACAGAGTCTTCGCCCTCGGGCTTCCATGTGCAGACGAAGAGGGGGGGGAGGACGACGACGAGCACAATCACACCCATCTAAGCACGGGCGCCAAAGCTGGGATTGGTGCTGGCGTCGGCGTTGCTGGACTTCTCATCATTGGCTTTCTCTGGGGATGCCTCGCCGTGCGTCACCGCCGCCGCAAGAAGATGAAGGCTCTCCAAGCGGCCAACACTGCAGCCGGAGGACCGATCCGACCCGAGTCTGGCGCGTATGCTGCTGCACAAGGAGATCCTAAGCACATGTCTGTAGCAACGACGGGAATGGCAAGCCCAATGATGCAGCAGCAGCAACAGCTATACGGTACGCCCACGCAGCACGGCTTCAGCCCGGCATTCGGATACGGCGCCCCGCACATGCAACAACACGATCAGTACGGCAACGCCTATGGAATCCAACCCATGGGCATGGGATATCCTGGCATGAACCCTTATCCGCAATCCCAATCTCCCCCACCACCGTTCTATCCTTCTGGCGGTACGTACGATCAAGGACATTATAAGCCACCGGCAGAGGTTGCCGGGGATGTTATGCACCCTGTTCCCATAAATCGCCAGAGCACTGGTATGAGCGACACGCAGAGCCAGGTTACTTCGACCACTGCTGTGACGGGTTCACAGCATCACCAGGGGAGTGAACCGAGGCCGCCGGCAGAATTGAGTTCGCAGGGGAGTGTCAGACATTGAAGCTTCCAGGTCACAATGAGGTGAAAAGGTTGAGACTGTTCTGAGAAGGAAGAAAAAAACGAGGGTTAGCCATCACTCCCGTCCGAAGTATCAAAATGGCAAGGCAGAGGGCAGCTATGTACATTCATTTTGAATCGGAGGAATAATTGACGGCACTGGCGATTCTATATCGGATCAAATTGCGCTTTCGGCGGGGAGTGGCCGTGATCGTGACCATGACCATGACTATGAATGACCGGCCTAGTCAGTTATTTCACGATATGGACCGAGTACCTCGTACGTACTTACTAGCACAAAACAAACGGCATTCTTGAACAATGCCCTACCTCCTTGGGGACGAAAAGACATGTCTTTTTGCCTCTTATCCAATCCGGCAGCTTTGTACTATATGTAGGACGCCAAAACCTGCCTTGGTTCAGTATTGAGAGAAACCCATGCAGTATGGAGTTGGAGGCGTCGCTAGGCAGTGGGCCGTGGGCGGCGGATATGAGTATCGAGTACTATGTATTTTAGACAGGTTAGTCAATACAGAGTAACGATAGCCAACGACACAAATGACTGCACGTCAGGTTTGTAGGTAGTAATACTTACTGTGTGACTGTACCTCGTACATGACTGCGGAACACTTGAATCTGCGCAAGGCGGGCAGACTGCTTCCGAGGCCGCTCAACCTCGACTAGGTGGTATGAGGGAATCGTGTACACACACGGTAGATGCTCACAGAGTATGGAGCGCGTCATGTAGCTGTCTCATCTCGTCTGGTCCCGTACCATCACCTCAGTATGTAGTTTAACTAACACATTTCATTTGGTATCAAATATCTAGCTCTAGCGCTACACTCGTGAATTCCACACCACATGACCGTGCATGACTTTCCACTTTGTCATGTCATGTTCATGTCAGATCGTGGCGGCCATGTCCTGTTTTGTCCTGTCCTGTCCTGTATTGTGGTATGCCCAATGAAAACGGGCCGCCCAAGATGCCAACCAAGCCAATGCTGTCCTTACATTGAAGCAGGAGTCTTGATCCCGCTAACACCACCACACCAACATTTCAACTCGCCTTCCCGTTCCATCTGGATCACGACGTCCATCTTCCTCTCTCGGAGGTAGAGGCCAACTCGCTCCTTTACATCTTCGAGATCTGCGGTCTGGGAGGCGATGACATGAATCACACCTAGGACGGTGGGATCATCGCTCAGTTGCTCGTGGTCATGATTGTGCTTATGGTCTTGGCCGTGGTCGTGGTCATGGTCATGGTCGTGGTCACATTTCGTGTCTTCGCTCGATTTGTGGGCGTGAGCATGGGAATGGCCGTGAGAGTGTCCATGATCGTGGCCGTGATGGTGGCCTGGCTCTTTCTTCATGTCTTCAAGCCAGAACTTGGGGACTGTGTAGCCTACTACGCCGCGGATCTCGGCTACTCCGCTTAGGATGCCACGGAGGTTATATTCGATGTCGGAATTGAGGGACAGGAGGAGGATCTTGGTCGTCGACGTGACGAGAGGGATTGTAGAAGCGAAGATGAGGACGGCGATAATGCACGAGGCCAGAGGGTCGAAGCCACTCCAGCCGGTCCAGCGGACAAGGAGGGTGGATCCGACGACGGCGAGAGATCCGAGGGCGTCGGCCATGATGTGTAGGTAGATACCTTGCATGTTTTCACCCCCATGGTGGTGGTTATCGCTCGCTACGCCGTGTTTGTGTTTCATGGGGGAGGCGGAAGCAGTCATTGGCGTGGGTGATTCTTCGTGATGGCTGTGGGCATGCTTGTGATCGTGGTCGTGGTCATGATCAGAATGCCCATGACTATGGCTATGTCCATGCCCGTGGCCGTGGTCGTGGGCTCCATGGAAGACAGAGATGCCTACCAGATTGACAAACAGTCCTAGCGTGCTGACCACAAGTAGTTCAGTAGTTCGGCTGACATCGGCCCCAGTGAAGAGCCGCTCGATGGCTTCGTAGACAATCTCAATGCTAATGAGCATCAAGAAAATGCCATTGCCTAGTCCAGCCAAGGTATCGATCTTTCCGTAACCATAGGGAAACTTGAGACTTGGAGGCCACTTGCTCATGACTGCAGCACAAACACCCACCAGCAGTGCCACACAATCGAAGAACATATGTATACTATCGCTGATCAAGCCGAGCGACCCGGTCAGGATGCCATACGTCGATTGCACCACCATAAAGCACAAGTTCAGTATCATGAAATAAAATATGCGCCTCGACTCGTCATCTTCCAGGATGCCATGAAGCAGAGAGTAGTTCTCGGTGGTTTTCAAGAGGAACCGAGTCGGCTTTGACTGATGCCTCCTGAACGCCGGCCTCTGAGGCGCAGCTGCAGAGGGATATGCTGTCTTCTCGGTACCCTGTCTTCTTGCTCCAAATTGCATGCCAGAGAGATCGAGGGACGGGGCAGGGTAAACATGGTGGTGTCGGTGAGAGTGCGTGTCGACGGGAGCCAGTCGGTTCATGTTCACGCTGGCCCCATTCTGGTCAACGATGGACTCGGAGGGTATTCGCGTCAGTGGGAAGGGTGCCGTGAGCCGACTTCCTGTCCGACTTCTCTGATGCGACCGCGCGTTTAAACTCGAATTTGAATGTGGAGTGAAGTGAGTGTGCGAGTGAGAATGCGCGTGCGTGTGGGTGTGGGCCTGGGTGTGGGAAGGACCATGAGGATGTCCATGCCTGCGACTGTCGGTGGAAGCAACGGGCAATGTAAAGGTTGCGCTCATGGTCCCTTCAGGACGGTGGACTGGTTGGGGTGGCAGGTTGCCGTCGTCCTGATCATTGACTCAGCTACCGGAAAACGAGGTGGTGGAAAGGTGGAAGTGAAGTCTCGGCCTGCTGCCCCTGGCTACAGATGTCAGTGGCAGCAGCACTGTGTATGTACCAAAGTCAAAGTCATCCTTGGAAAGGGAGAGCTGGACAGGAGGATCCATCAGACGCTGCTGGGCGTGCAACTCACTTGCATCTTCAATTGGCTGACGCGCAATCGAGCCCCTTTCGAAGCTGCCAGTCTAAACCGAATGTGAAAGAACACCTTCGCGATTGTCGCTCTCACTGGCCGACGTCATTCTCCCTCTGCCATCCTCAACCTCGAGAGCATTGTAAAGCTCCGGGGAAGATGATATTGACGTTATTGGTGGTCGCTTCCACCATCTTCACCGTGCTGCTGTTGGCCTTGCCTTCTCCCGCGGACGGCTCAGACAAGCGATGTTCCGTTCAAGTTGTCGTTCTCGGTGACTTGGGTCGAAGTCCTCGAATGCAGTACCACGCCTTGAGCATTGCTGCCCATGGAGGCTATGTTCAGCTTGTTGGCTACCGGGGTGAGCATCAGACAGTCTACGTGATATTCGCCTAACCTGTTTGCTAGACACCGACCCTTTACCAGAGCTGCTCTCTCACCCCAATGTGACCATAGTCCCACTGGCACAATCCCCATACTGGCTCCAAACGAGCAACAAGGTCTTGTTCCTGCTACTTGGGCCGTTAAAGGTACTGCTGCAGACGTGGGCTCTCTGGCAGGCTTTGAGCTATTCTACTCCTGCTTGCAAGTGGATGCTAGTTCAGGTATGCGCATCTCATTCGCTTTGGCCTGCTCACTGACGAGGCTCTGCACAGAACCCGCCGTCAATACCAACTCTGCTAGTCGTGGCCGTGGTTTCTTTCTTCAGGCGTACTAGGCTCGTCGTGGATTGGCATAACTTTGGCTATTCCATTCTTGCTCTCAAGCTGGGTGAAGGCCATCCTCTGGTCAGGATATCCAAACTCTACGAATCTGCACTGTCAAGGGCCGCTTACGCAAACTTCACCGTGACGGATGCGATGGCAAAGGTCCTGAGGTCTGACTACGGCATCCCAGCTCCAGTGCTGACTCTGCATGATCGGCCCGCAAACTTGTACCAGCCACTTACCGATGTGCAGCGGCTGTCCTTTTTGCAACGCTACCAACAGGTGAACGAACACTTTAATGCATTGGTGGACGGCAAGGCCAGGCTACTTGTCTCGTCAACTTCTTGGACACCTGATGAAGACTTTGGAGTCCTTCTCGATGCTCTCTGTAGCTACTCCGCGCGTGCCACCTCTTCTCATCCGCACCTGCCAGAACTGGTTGTCGTCATCACTGGTAAAGGGCCACAGAAGCAGCTCTACCTCGACAGGATTGAGGAGCTCCGCAGGGCGGACGCTCTGGAGATGGTGTCTATTTATACCGACTGGCTCAGTTTCGAAGACTATGCCCTTCTGCTAGGCTCCGCTGACCTCGGTGTATCGCTCCACACAAGTAGTAGTGGAGTCGATCTGCCTATGAAAGTTGTTGACATGTTTGGCGCCAGCCTTCCTGTTGTAGGCTGGAGCAAGTTCTCAGCATGGTCCGAGTTGGTCACAGAGGATGTGAACGGCAAAGGTTTCGGCAGCCCAGAGGAATTAGCAGATATCCTTCGAGAACTCTTCGATCCGGCATCGAAGAAGCTTGCTCAACTCAAAGTTGGAGCCAGACGTGAGAGCCAGCGCCGTTGGAGCTCCGAATGGGATCCTGTGGCCGGCAGGCTGTTCAGTGTCGTAATTTGATCACAGTCTGGGGCGACTCTGCCCCGAAAGAGTGCAATGCAATCACCACCAACGCCTGTGGCCCTCCAAAGCGCAGGAAATAAGACCCTGCACGTCGAGGACAGAATTCAGTGCCCTGATCGGAGTATGATCCGGCAGAACCACCTCCTCCGCACCTAAGCGATCCCGATCGCTTGAAATCACCTCGCGGAGTGTTTATTGTCGACCTGACTCTGGTCTTTCTACGGGCGCAATGCTGACGGAGATGGCCACAGCACTATGTTCTGATCTCACCGAGCTCTTCAATTACCGATTCATCCGACTTATCCGAACCACGACACGAGCCAAGGCACTATGGTAGATCCTACTACCCATGGGAACAAATCAACACATGCAAGCGTGCTGTACGTTGTTCGCACAATCGAAATGACACTCATCAGGCACACTCGTGCGGGAACTACATGATGGAATTATGACCATCCTCCGATGCCAAGCAGGACGGAGGAAACCGCCATACTCGATTCTGATAAGAGTCGTCGTCAGCGTTTGTGAACACTATGCCATTGCCGACTTTTGCAGGGCTTTTTGTGCGTCTCACACGGGGGATCGTTCATCTCTGTGATGCTCTCACTTGTTCTCAGGAGTGGATTTGCTTACTGTGGTAACAATTGTGCAAGGGCTTTTGGCGCCACCAAATCATAGTCGGACATCATGGGAGACCTCGCAGCGGTAAGTTTTGGAGAAACGATTTGGCGGGTTCAGTGAGGTCTTATTTGGCGCCCTTATATGTTGAGTGACCATTGTCTACATTGTCAAGTGTACAGCTAAGCTACAGCATCCCTTCGACCTCTGGTTTCCTGTATTTCCAGCAAATAGTTGAACTGATGGCATCGTTACTGCAGCACGCACGTCGGGTCGCGTTCGACTCTCACAAAGCGGACCATGCATCAGTACGTCAGATCAAAAGGATCTCTCGAACGGCTCCCCTGTCTTTGTTTATCGAAGCATTGGAAGCAGACGGCTGTGTTATTGTCAAGGATTTTACGGACAAAGCGACCCTAGCCAAGGCAGATCGGGAGGTTCGCCCGCATCTAGAGCAACAGGGGGATGGAGTCAAAGTCGGCGGTACAGCCCCCTTCCTTCATAGCTGATGGCAGGCAGCATACTAATCCAGCTTCAGCTCTTCAAGGAAAGACGAGAACAGTCACCCGCCTTATTGGAAAGAGCGCCACTGTCCGAGAAAAGTTCTTTGCCGATCCTCTCTACCAGAATTTGTGCGAGCACTTCCTGGCATTGGAGACGACACATTGGTACGGTGACAAGCCCCTGACTACAACGAGTCACCCGCTGCTCTCGATCTCTATTACTTTCGATATACCGCCCGGTACACCTTCTCAAGGGCTACACCGCGACGACAAGAATCACCACGCTCGCCACAGCCACGCCGAGTCGTACCAGAAAGGCCGTGATATCCTGCTAGGCTTGTTTGTGCCGGCGTGCGACACGACCAAAGCCAACGGTGCTACAAGAGTTGTACCGGGCAGCCATTTGTGGGGAGATGAGATCCCTAACTTTGGCAAGGATGGGAAACGTGGCGTGGTGGATGCAGAGCTACAAATGGGCGAGGCTTTCATCATGCTCGGAAGCCTGTATCACGGAGGTGGTGCGTATGACAAACCACTGGGTACTTCAAAGGAAGGGACGAGAGAAAGCAGAACCGTTCACGCCATGTTTTCCTGCACAGGCGTGCATCGACAGGAAGAAGTCTCATTCCTGTCGTACCCCATTGAGGAGGTCAAGACGTACTCGAAACTCGTGCAAGATCGACTTGGGTGGAAACAGAGTGAACCGAATCTTGGCTGGGTTGACCTCAAGAGTCCAGAATTTCTCCTCGCAAACTGAATCTTTGCTGCCATCGCTTTCTCCTCAATAATCTGTACTTGGGGCGAGCGCCGTACAGCTGAATCGGACATCGCCACTACCGGCGGCTTCCTCACGCTTCAGAAACGGCAGCGGGCCAAGGTTCAACGCCTTTTCACTCAGCGCATCTTCATCATCTCCAAGCACCCCAAGATCGACTGGGCCTTTTCTCCTGCCTTCCAGCTCCCACAAGTGGCCATCCCTCCCCTTGACAAATGCAATGAAAGCATGATCTGGCTCTTCACCGAGAGGGGGCACTGTGCTGTCGCCAGTGTCGGCAGCTGCAGCATGCGCCTTTTCAAGCATGTCGGAATCATGAAGGAATTGAGCTCTCTCTTTGGGTCTCAGGGGCATGGTGTCCTTGACCAACTTGTCCAGGTCACTGCCCTCCTGGATGAATCCCTCTGCAGTGCCATTGGTGGTGCAGTGAAGGAGCCCTATGAGGCCGCACGCGTGGGTAATGATTTGACGGTAGAACATGACGGGCTCGTCAGGGCCAGATCCTTGATAATCAGGCTCCGTGGCATTGATTTTGGCGTAATAAGATCCCGCTGTCGGTGTCCCTGGATAGGTGAACAACAGAGCGTTTGCAGGTCGGGGTACGATGGCGATCAGGTCAGGATCAGTCAGACTGTATACATCGTGGAAAGAGAGAGCTGGAGAGAGTCCCAAGCGGTGTGCCAGTTTGGTCATCACTTCTGGGTTGTTCTCTGTCGAATGTGGAAACGAATCCTTGTCAGCGTTCTCTGCTCCGTCTCGAGACATCGCAAACCCCTACCTAGCGGAATGAATGTCTTTTGTGCCATTTTCAGGGATCGCTCTGAAATTGCCCTAATTGGTCCTTTCCAATGATTTTTCAGGACAGACAAGAAGATGCTAGAGTGAACGAGAGAAGAGGCAGATAAATGTTCTCTCGAAGGCAGCCTCGTGTGACGTACTCGGCATGCCAGCCTGATGCGCCTGATCTAGGGTTCGATTTTAGAATCGGGGTATTCAGACGCGGAGAAATTGTTCGTTCTCGAAGCGCGTCATTCCACCCTGCAGAGCTGCATGTGAGCACTCATGCTCACCACTTCTCTTTGGAACCGACTATGTGATGAGAGCCTAAGCACTGCGCTGCATCTTCCTGCGCTTGCACCTGCTCCATGCGAGCCATCCTCCCCGGGCGGCCCCAATCGAAGCGGCAGGCACTGTGCACTGCGCATTGGGATGGCCTCCGACTTGTCGTGAGTTTCCTTTCACTTCAGTATGGCCCCGCCATGATATTGACTGACACCTTCAGGCATACATCTCTGGCAATGCGGCGGTCATTCTCGCGGGTCCGCAGACCATTCTTCAGACCATCTATGTTGATACGGTCGAGGCGCTCACGGCAATAACATTTGAAGAGACCACAGGACGGATCGCTCTCTGCGATAAGAGCCATGTCTACATCTACAGACCCCTTGGCCGAGACGAAGGCGTGTTGAGGTGGAGTCAAATACATGAACTGAAGAATCCGGATGGGCTCGACGTGTCCTCGCTATCCTGGGGCTCACCTGAAGAGTTGTTGCTGGGCGGGTCAAGACTCATCCTCTGGTTCCTCCCCAACTCGAATGCACCAAGAATCACATGGAATCAAACCCTGTCGTACCCCACTGCACTCGCGTACCTCTCGCCCGACAGCAGCTTGGTTGCCTCTGTCGGCCAGCATGATAGACTTGTCAAGATTTGGAGAAGACTCTCGTATGAGGTCGACGGCACTAGGTTCGATGTCTCATACCTACCACACCCCTCAGCAGTCACAAATTTACATTGGCGGAAGCCATGGCATCTGGAACAGAATATGGACAATCTTCTCTACACTTTCTGCTCTGACAACCATGTCCGAGCATGGACTGCTTCCGACCAGCATGCCCTTACCGCCCTACAGCTCGCCGGAAGCATCGACATGAACGCTTCGATTCAGCCGCGTAGACTCAGTGTCAGTTCGATGAGCACACGGCGCTATTCGTTCATCATAGACAGCCGGGACTTCTCGACCGCAACCGAAAAGGCTGTACAAAGTTTCAATGGCAGGATTGCCGATCATGCTCTCGAACATCTGATTGAAATCGCCAATCGGAGCCCAGAGATCTGCGTCGTCCTGGATGGACTGGGCCACATGTCGATCTGGGGACTGGAGAACGCAGGGGACAAGAATAAGATTCCACCCTCTCTATTCCACATCTCCCACGTAGATGGCATGAATATTTCGGTGCCACAGCTGAATGATCCTCGCGACGACTATGTTCAGTTCTGCATCTTCGCCGATGGCACCACACCGTCATCCTTGTCAATTCTTCTGCATTCATTCGCAGGCGATATTGATTGGTACGACAGCCAGGCCACCCATCTCTTCGACACTGCCAACAGACGCGATCGCGCGAGGCTGATAACCTCTTTGGCCGGGGCCGGTGCTCCGGTGGAGAGGCTTGTCCGTAATGTTGCTGCCAACGTTGTCATGTCAACAGCCGATGAAGGCTTCGCCAGTGTATGGCAGCACGGCGGAGATCTTTCTAGTGCGCCGCTGCTTCGACGAAGTACATTCAATGTGGGAGTGGACATCAATGATGCAGTCATCCTATCCCGCGGTAGATATGCCGCCATCCTGAGCACTCGTGGTCTAGAATTGTGGGATATTCGCGAAGCAAAGGCTAGAAGACTTGCGATCAGGGAACTCGAGACGGATCGACTCCCGGCACGCATCACACAGAGTCGTATTGCGAGCTCACGGGCTCTGACCAGTCGCGTCATTATTGGCTACTATCCAGATCACGGCGTGGAAGCTTGGGAGCTCTTGCTCCCAGTCGACGACCCGACTGAGGCCAACGGATACCATGAAGTTATACGTTCTCTGGGGCACGTGAAGCTGAGCGCCCAGAATCGATACGATTCCTTGATCTCGATATGTGACAATATGAGTACCGACCACCGTCCTGGGCTGCCGCCGCAATTAAGTGTCCTCGGTTATGCTGCAGTGCTAGCGAAGCACGGTACCTTGGAGATGGTCAAGTCGCAAGAACAGCTAGACTCGACAAAGCCGCATCTGATATCTGCTGGGCTTATTGACACCAACATCCTACACCCTACAATCATTAGCGCCAGCGGACATGGCAAGGTTGTCGTGGTAAATGGAAATAGCACCTGCCTCAGTATTTGGGACGCTAGAACAGGTTCTCGCGAGTATGAATATGAGCTGGATGGAACCGATACTATCAAAACGTTCGCATGGGCAGTCTCGCCAGAAGGGTCCGCTCTACTCGCTATCTGCTTTGACTACCACATCGTGATCCTAGGGCAGGTCCGGTACACTTATGCAGCAAGTGGGCCCGCTTGGGTCGATCTGCGGCACATTAGGATAAGAGACTACACTACCCACTCAATCGGAGACCTCTGCTGGCTGAAAAGTGGTGATCTTGTTGTTGGCAGTGGCATCCAATTCTTCGTCTTCGAGGGATATGCAACCAGCCACCACAACGAAAATGCGAAACCCTTGCGGGACGTGCGACAAAAGGTCGAGACCGATGAGACGTTCGCCATCATGGCAATGCTCAATGCACTAGTGCCGGTCTTTCATCCGACCTTTATCTTGTTACTGACGGCTGTTAGTGGGCCAAAAGCTACCAGAACGGTCTTGAACCGCCTGAACAGAAAGCTGAAATACTTCAGTGAGGGCGACGAGCTATCGAGCTTTCTTGATTTGCCCATTGAGCAGATTGTGTCACCGCATGACTCGGATGAGCTTCATGATATGTCATTCTATAGCATCAACGGTGATGCCAACGGCCACAGTGAACAAGAACCAATTTCAGCCATTACGGAACCACTTAGGGAAGCCCTTCCGAAACACCGATTCTGGCAAATCACCCAGGATGAGCAGTCACTATTGATCAAGCAGATCGAGGTGGCTTCAGAGTTAGAAAAGCAGGAGCAATCGGTTGACTCTAATGGCCAGCACTATTTGCAAGCCCTTTACTCCTATGGCGACGAGGGCGTGCCGTGGAGCGCCATTGCGTTCGCATCATTGAGCACTTCGCAAGAAGTTCTTGTCGACTCAGTCACACGCCACTATGGGGGCAAACTCACTTGGGAAGCCGCGCGGAAGTCTGGCTTGTTCTGCTGGCTTGCAGACGATGATGCTATTCGGCAGCAGATGGACAACGTCGGTCGCACAGAGTTCACGAAGGGCGAGGACCGCAATCCTATTGACTGTTCGCTGTATTATCTAGCACTCCGCAAGAAGACGGTGCTAATTGGCCTTTGGAGGATGTCGAGCGGAATACGAGAGAAAGAGAACACCATGAAATTGCTGGCCAACAATTTCAGCGAACCCAGATGGAAGGCCGCCGCGTTGAAGAATGCGTACGCTTTGCTGAGCAAGCGACGGTTTCATTATGCGGCTGCCTTTTTCCTGCTGGGAGACAGTCTCTGGGATGCAGTGAACGTCTGTACGCATCAATTGAAGGATCTGCAGCTTGCGATTGCGATTGCGCGAGTGTATGAAAGCGACAAGCAGTCAGCAACGTTGACGCGGCTGGTCGAACAAGCAATTCTCCCCATGGCGGTGGAGAGCGAGCAAGGGCGGTGGATCGCGAGCTGGGCATACTCTACCATCCTTGACCGGAAAGACCTGGCAGCTCAAGTCATTGTGCACCCTGTACAAAAGGTCGTCGGCAGGCTCCCGCTCGACAGGAACGGAGAGCGTGAGACGGTCGACTCGATGAGCTACGCGGCAAATGACCCTATGTTGACATTACTTTACACTCAACTCCGTGCTCAGCTTGTCAAACAGAACGCGTGGCGAAGCAAGGCCGTCACAGCGAAAGACGAATGGTCGTTTGTCATGAGGTGTGTGAGGCAATACCAGCTTATGGGGTGCGATGTGCTAGCGTTATCCCTGGTGCGAGACTGGGAGTTCATTCCAGAAAGCAACGAGGCGCAGGTAACAGACAAAGGTTCGGCGCCGAATCAACCGCTACAGCGAAGAAAGACATTTTATGACCTGGAGAAAGAGGAGGACGAAGCAATCAAAGAGGATAGCCCGCAAACGGCGGTGCAGGCCCAAAAGAAGAAGCCGCCTCCCACGCAATTTGTGGAGCCAAGTGCAAACAGTCTGCTTGACAGCTTCGGATTCTAAGAGGGGGGGTGCCCTTTGGCCAGTGTGTGGTGTGGCAAGTGACCGGATTTAACTTCGACAGTGTGGTATTACTATAGGATCTTGCCCGTCTGCTGGACTGGGCAGAGCAGCACATTTGTAGCGGAAGACACTATTGCGGCGCTGCCATACGATGTTTAAATAGACAAGGAAGACGTGTTTGCAACTGTTGCATCTGCCCTTGAACGTACCGTCGGTGGCGAAAGACGAGGGTCACGTTGGTGGCGCGTCACTCCACGATCCGCGGGCGTAACTCGTACAGCAACGGGGGCATCGGGGGATGCCGGGGTAATCAGCCGAAGAAGAACCGGGCGTGCCGGGCCTGGAACCTCGACCGCGACAAGCAGCTCCTCGTTGTTCTCGATTCATCGCCTTTGTCATCAGCACGGCCTTCACCATGTACTGAAACTTGATTGAATTCAGGCCCATAGTGTCATCTACCTTGCACTCGTCACTCGTTTGGTGTTACTGGAATTGGCCACTGGTCACAAAGCGTTTTGAGAGCCCCCTTTCACTTCTGGCTGCGACGCTCTTCCGTCATCCGTGCATGCGCCCTGCCTTCAACGGCCATCAACCCTTCCAGGATTGAGAACGCCTGGTAAATAGCAATGGCATCTCCTGCAGTACGTCCGAGCAGGCCTTCTGGCTTGTTCGACCCTCGACAACAGGGCGAATACCCCATCATCCTAGGCGACAGCTTGAATGGGGCCAGTAAATCCCAGGACTCGTTTGTGAATATCCGGTATAACTGGCAACCGAAGTCTGGCTTTCTTGACGATCGAGAGAGCAAGTTGAGGAAGTCGGGAGACCGATGGCACCTCGATGTATCGAACAACGGCTCCGGGAGTTACCAGTATGTGAGCGTGGCGGCTCCCGACCAATCTGCAACATCGGACGGTGGGACGAGATCTTTGGTGCTTGTTTTCGATGAATCCAAGTCCGCCTTTGTTCTTGAAGCCGTCTCCGCGACTTTAGATATGAATTTGAAAGCTGGACCTGGCATGTCCAGGGAAGTTGCTCGAGATCTACCACGACTCCACAAGAACCTGCCATCAACCAAGAAAGAGTCACAAGCGAATGAGCAGGCAGGCTCTTCATCTGACGACGAGACCGCGGATGCGTCCAATCCCTACGACTTCCGCCACTTCCTTGCCGAAGCACGCGAAAATGTAGAGAAGTCAGCGCCAGCTCCAGGGAACCACACACCCATCCCTGGAAGCCGGACGCCGATGAGCGGAACATCCACGCCCATCCCAGGCGGCAACCGCTTCTTGCCCACAACACCGCAATTCCGGCCATCACAAACGAAGGCCACATCGAATCCTACAGAGCAGCGGAAAAATAAGACCGAAGCGACGGTGCCACGAAGCACAGCAGCTGCGACGAAACCCGCAGTGAAGCGAGACACCACAAGGAAAGATCAACCACTCAGCAAAGCCACCGTCTCCAACTCGGACGATTCTGAGAACGAGCCCATCGACGCTGGGCGCGACGCACCTGTGCCAAAGCCTACAACCTCAAAACCCTCAAGAGCACTCGGCGCGAAGGGGCATACTCGCAACATCTCGGCCAACATTGGCAGTTCACCACACATTATCATCAACGACGATGACGGCGACCTCGAGATTGACATGGGCAGTCCGCCGCCCGAGGACGAAAGATTTCGCAGACGTGGGAGGGTCGATCCAGAAGCATTTAGGAGTCACACGGGCACGCCCATCGGCGGATTGAGCTCGAATTTCAGGTCGACCAGTAGACCCATCTCCAGGACGCCCGTGGTGGAAGATCCACCTCGTGGCGACGGCAGAGAGAGGGATGGAGATATTCGGATGAGAGATATCGAAGCTGCTTCCGAGTCGGACGATGATGATGATGTGGAAGAATTCAAGCTGGGCAGTCCGAGGGAAGAGAGCAGTGCACCTCGACGAGGCGAGGTCTCGAGGGATGAATCAGACGATGAGGAGCAGGTCCGAGGTCATCGCCCGTCTCAGGAGGCCCAGCAGGCGCCACCAACGCCGCCTGCCCCAGCCAACGCCTATGACGAGGACGATGAAGACCTGCTTGAAGCCGCGTTGGAGGCTGCGCTGGAGGAAGAAAGCGGGAACCAGAATACGGGCGTTGGACTGGGGATTGGCATGGCGAACGGGAACCTACAGGATGACGAAAGTGAGGTGAGCGAGGAGGAATAGATAGGTCGGCGGTGACTGTGGACGAAAACACTCTCGCGATGAATGTCGACGACCTCGCGGCATGGGTTCAATGGTGACGGAGAAGAGGCATTAAAATATTAACGACTTTCACGAATTTGGGTAGTAGGCTGGCTGGTGTGTCCCCCAGCGCCATAATGATCAATAGCACGTATCCGAATTGGCCACAGTGCCGACACTTGCGACAGATCTTCTATGCAAGATTGAACAAGACCTTGCGAACACAAGCGCTATCCCAGGCTCGCGCTAGAGACTCTGTGCCCATTCAGATGGGGCTTGTACCAGCGCTACTCTAAACGAATACGCACATCAGCTAGCAGCCTTATCATCGATCAGGCCCTCTTAGCGGTCTTGATTATCTTGTGGCACTACGGTTTTTGTACTCTCCAGGAGTCGAAAAGGACAGTACTGTATCCGCACAATAGCTGGGAGGGGAGCATGCCGCGCGACGCTGGTGGCTGGACCAACATTCCTCTTCACCATACTGCGCAACGGAGAGTTCCCTGCTCTATGTTCTCAAAGAACGTCTCCGTACCCTGACTTCCTTCGTGCTGGAGAGCACGAACTGAACTGAACCGAACCGAAACAGCCGCCGAACTAGCCCTACCCCTACTACTTACCCGACCCAAAATGCCACCCCCTGGTCACCGGCGGGTACATGTACCCGAAGCCCAGGCAACATACAGAGCTGTGTGAAAGCCGAGGGAATCTTCTCTTCTGTCGAGCGCAAACCTCCAAGATACATATGTTGAGGTGCATTAGGCGAGCAACGACATTTCGCTCGAATCACGGACAATGCTTGCAACGTTGCAAAACGAGTGTCTTTACATTGAGGATATCGATCATCCTTCTCAGACTCCATCTATCACGAACATCCACTCTTCCTTTTACACACGGTGACCATTAGTATGGCGTCGAGTCTGCCCTCCTCCGACGAGGCCACGGCGACAGATACAGGTTTGGTCCCCAACCTCGTCCGTCTGGCAGCCCTGACGCACGCCAACGCCGACCTGGCCGCGATCTGGTCCGAACTCGGCAGTATCCTAGCCCGACAATTCGGCTACTCGCTCTTCACCATCCTCACGTACTCGCCGACGCTGGACAAGGTGGTTCGGATCTACAGCACCAGGCCTGACCTCCATCCGTTGGGAACGCGACAACGCTCGCAGGGTAGCAACAGTCTAGACAGCGCCGCCGGGGGTTCGCCGTCGTCGCCGGTGCCGCCGCAGCGTAGCGACTGGATCCGCTGTGTCCTTGTGGACGGCGAGACATGGCGAGGATCGACCAAGGAGGAGCTCAAGGCCGTGTTCGAAGACTGGGAACTCTTATGGGGCGTCGGGCTGGGGTCGGTGTTGAACATCCCCGTGCGGCTCCGGGGAAGAACAATCGGGTCGCTGAATGTTCTGCATGGAGAACATGCGTATGACGACGCGGATTTGGGTGCTGCCATTCTCATTGCTCAGATGGTGGCAGTATCCGTTGACAAGGCTGGATTAAGCACGGACTCCTGAGTCGAAGTGAGAACAAGCCTTAGGAAGGAATATAGGCAGGATGATAACGTTTGATATTTCAGAGACGAAGGAATATCACAGACGAAATCTATCTTAAACAAAACTAGATGTTAGATTCGTTTCGCAGGACCTTTTCGAATTTTATAACTGACATATCCTACAGCACTCGTGTTAGTTTGGTACTCACACCAGGTCCAGTGAAACTGACAGTCTATGAAAGGTAAGATGATCATTTCTAAACCAGAACGGTTAATAAATAGGAAACCCTTAGATATCATAGATATAAGAGAACCGTTATACCTTCCTCTGTGTCAAAATTTGTATCATAGATATAATAGATCCTTCATACCTTCCTCTGTTTCAAAATTTGTATCATAGATATAATAGATCCTTCATATCTTCTCCTGTGTCGGTACGACGTGAGCCTAATTCTGGGGTTGGTAGCTGTGCATCAGGCTAGCGAGGAGCTGCGCGACGGGCTCGATGATACCAGTAGCAATTCCGAATGGGCTGATGTTGCCGGAAACGCCTTTTCATCGTTCGGCACGGTGGGCGCAGTCACATCAAGGAATGTGTCAGTCTACGATCGATCCAAACAAAATACCATCCGGCGCTGGTCAGCGGCCTGGGTTCCCTGCAGCGCTTGAACATAACCCACCCTCGCCGCCCCAAATAACCTTATAACCCCCTTTCGAAGCATGGTCATTGGGTCCTCTCCTTCCACAGTCACCATGTCCGTGTCAGAAAATTTCGGACAGGGCGACAACGGTCCGAGGGTGCCACCGAGCGAATTGATGGCTGTTCAGGTGCTGAGAAGGGTACCGAAATTATTTCATGCATAATCCCGCTCCCACCTCTCAATGGCCGTGGCGATGGCTCTAGGGGCAATTTGTGCGCCGAATCTTGAATTGGTCATCATTTTGGGTCATTTGCTCATTTACTACACATAGAACGCTCTTAGGAGAGGTTGGAAAACGATCCCAACTCGTCCGTTCCGGACAGTGTCCCTCACTTGACCTCCACGAAATCTCCATTCGCTTCATTCCTCTTCTGTAGCTGGGTGGAAGGCCCTTCCAACTTGACGGGAACGAGAGATGCCGAAAGCCCGACCCGATCAATGGTTTTCTTGGGCACGATGGAATCCCCGTCGAGTTGGGTGATGAGATCCTTGCGCGTGTTGTCCACCAGGAGGCGAATCAGGTCCGGGCGCATGTAGTGACCGCCCTGGATAGACTGTTAGTCAAAATCTCGAATGGATCTCCGTCTCCGGGAAGAGGACGGTCGACGCAAAGAGAAAGGGGAGCGACTACCAGATCGGCCAAGGCCTTGCTGAGATGAGCTTCATCAAGGTCGATCTAAGAGGACTGATCAGTTCAAACTCGGTCGGGTCTGTCGAAAGCCGGGGCCCGGCAAAAGGGTGCAAGAACTCACGTCCACAATCACCAGCCCTTCGTGGTCTTTGGCTGGATTCTCGGCCAGCTTTTGCCCGTCGGGACCAAAGACTCTGGTGTGTCCGTTGTATCGCTCAGGGGGCTCGCACGCCTTGCCCGGGGGCGTGTTCTTCCTGACGCCCTCGGCCGAGATGCGCTGAAAAGGTGCGAGGACAAAAGTTCCCGTCTCGATGGCATAGGCCGGGCTCACAATGTCCGAGTTCGGGTCGCTGACATTGGTGTAAGGGTCGGGGTACTGCAGGGTCTCGGCGCCTGGATAAATGGGCCACGCGGCAATATGGACCTGCTCTCCCGCCGCCGCCGAGTGTGCTTTGAGGAAGGGGTTCAAGTTCTCCCAGCAGTTCAACTGACCGATCCGTCCGATGTCGGTCTGGACGACGGATTCAAAAGCGTCACCCGGTGCGTCGCCAAAGATGAGTCTCTCGACGTGCGTGGGTTTGATCTTCCGGCGGTGGTTGAGCACCTCTCCCGACGGCGCGATCAGAGCTTGAGCGAGGTAGAGGGAGCCATGGTCGATCTCGCTGTACCCCAAGGAAACGTAAATGGAGTTTTCTCGAGCCGCCGACCGGATGCGACGCATTTCCTCCGAGTTGGAGTCCAGGCTGTTCTGACGATACGCCTTGATGAACGGGAGGCTTTCTTGGTAGTTGATCTTCCACATCCAGTACGGATATCCTGGGATCCCTAGGCGTTACGGCATCAGTGGTCAACCCGCGAGAACAGTCGGACGCGACTTGCATGTTTCTGGAAACGCGATCAGTTTGCAACCCGCCTTCCCCGCCTCGTTGATCCAATGGATGGTCTTCTGGACGGAGAGTTCCAGATCGAACCAACCCGGCTCGGCATGGATGGCCGCGGCCTTGTACTTGGTGAGGACCTTTCCAGCCATTGTGACGCTGTGTCAAACGGTTTCCCAGCTGCCGATCCTAAAGTTTGGACGAGCAGTCTGATGGTGGTGCTTCGAGAAGGGAGGACAGATGGGATATTTATGCCGTCGAGGATGCCAGCCGGGCAGAGTGGGAAGCGAGGATCTCCTAGGAAGCAACGACGCTATGAGAGCGTCCACGCGGGTGGTCCATGGCAGCAGCCAATCGCATTACTCCCATCTCCAAAGACCATGAAGGTTTGCTGGAGGGATCATGTCCAGGGAAACCATAGCTCCGCCTCGGGGTCTGTTCGATAAAGCATCTCTCTCGCCTATCATGCCGATTATGCCGACGTTGTGAGGGGTCCGGAGGTAGGGGGTACCGGCATGAGTGATGGAGGCAGCACTTCCAACCTGCATCGACGGACTCGCAACAAGGGGTTTGCTCCCGGCGTTCTGAAGGTGTGATTGATCTAACGATCAAGGAGGACGGACGGGTCGCCGCTAAAAGGCCCTTCTCGGCACGGAACAGCACCGTCACGCGATATCACGACTCTCATGACCGGTCGATACTCGTCGAGACTACTCGCGTCTTCACAAGTTTCTTATTTCGACCAGGAGGATAAGGTGACCGAAGGGCGAACCAATGTCTGCTGTCGTCTAACGGGGGCGGGGCCTAGACGACTTTTTCCAACACATTTGTCATGAAGCCATCATCCCCATGCCCATTTCCCCGGGAAACATGGTCCAAAACTCCTCGAAGATCCCCGCCCCCTCTCCATCTGACGCGAACCCGTCCATGTTGTCGAAATCCTCGGGTAGATTGAATGTGTCATCTCGTGAAGAGTTACTGATGGACTTGATTCTTGGTGGGTCAGATGTGTCCTGTGTTCATGAGTGATGTTGTTACCGAGACGAGATGGGCATTCGATACTCACGTTTGTGTCTGGTGTCTCTTGTGGAGAGAGAACACCGGCCAGCTCAGGAGAGGAAGCATCGTGGAGAGCGCAGTAATCCACCATCAACTTTCGAAGCCGTGGATGCTCTTCCGCGGACAATTTGTCGTTTCCCCTGGATCGAGAGGCGTAGAAGCGGTGGAGATAATGAATGTTTTCGAGCTGATGGATCGGTTAGCGTCAGTATCCCGAGTCATGTACGGATGTCACCCCACCCATCGGCTTGCCATGGGCCACTCATTCCGCATCTCACTCAGAAGCACATATGCACAGTGACGCCGACGTCTGGTCCTGGCCAGAAATTCCGGGCCTGGCTCGAGTGGAAAGGTTTCAAAGTAGAGCATGACACCTATGGTAGTGTACACGGTGAATCCCGTCCAGGGAACTAGACCTCTGCGAAAGTCGGCCGCAATGTGGTTGATCTCGTTGCACATGTCGCACACTGTCGACACGACGTCGTAAAGTGTCTGGGATGACTGGGCGGTCCAGGCCAGGAACCCCTGTTCGTCGTCCGATCGAATCGACGACCCGGGCCGCTTTGAAAGACCTAGATGCGGTAGGTAGTTGCGGTAAAGGAAGATGATGGACATGAAATAGATGCAATGCATGTAACAAAAGCCTTGACCCTGGTCGAGCACGCTGTGAGCTCGTAGCGAGAACAGACTATAACCCAGTCTGTCTGGCAGGCTCGTTCTCCAGTGTGCCAGTGACGAAACCAGGCTGTGAACCGGCGATTCTCGAAACGGCAGGGGTCCATCGAAGGACTTGTTGGACGACGCCCATTCGGCGACATCACACCAGATGTCCGCGACTCGGATGGTATAGGCGAGGATTGACAAGTTAGATACGGGGTGGGACGCCCCCTGTGGTGAAAGTGTCCCGTCCAACCGTTCACACCGCACCGGCGTCCCAAACACGAAGAAGCCCTCCTCACACGGAAGTTGAATCGTCATCTCTTGGGGCTTCAGGATAGGGGCCCGGTTGCCGCCTCCACTGAGGAGACGTTCCATCAGGAAGCATGTCCAGGCAGTGCGCCGGCGTTCTTCGGCCAGGATGAATGCCTCTGACGGCGGCGCCGTGTCGGGGATCTCCCAGGATTCCGTACAGAGGTCCATCATCTGGACCATGCGTGCTGCGATCCCGAGGTAGATCCACGCGCTCTTACCATCGCCCGCCCCCCACTTGTGTCCTGTTAGCAGTAAAAGAGATCGCACTTGGGACAAGGTCGGCTCGGTGATACGAAGCTGAACTGCACGCGACGCCCGCTGGGCAAAGAAGTCGCTCGCTTCTAAAGGGGAGCTGAAGCCCGGCGGCGTGGGAGAATACCTAAGGCCAAATCAACAAGGAGCTACCAGACGCGGTCCAGGAGAGGGGGGCACCTTGAAGCAAGTGCTAGGATGGCCCAAGCCATCACTGGATCGATCGAGCGGTCCCTAATGTTTTGCACGAGGTTTGGATTGTGATGGAAACTCCACTTGTAGGAACACCGCAGATAGCTGTGTTGCAGATCTTCTGTCAGCCATGGCAGTGGATCTTCCGCCAGACCCTCCCCCGCCCGGACCGCGTCAAACCCCTCGGTTTGACTGGATTCCTCAGTGACCCCTGAGGCGTGTTCGGCTCGGCCGGCTTGGGACCGCGACTGAACCTGGGGGACACGGCGCGGCTTCTTCGGCTGCCGATGTAAGGCAGATGTCCACTTTTGGGGAAAGTAGCAAGCTTCTGCCCGACGGGCACTTCGACACCGATCACAGGGGGTTTGAAAATGATGATGAGAGCATCTCAGCTTGGCCGTCCGGCACGGAACGCAAGCCACGGGATTTCGCATCGTCGCGGTCGTTGGAGAACGGGTTGACATGACTGGTCGATGTGAACTCTGGTTGAACATTCTGGAGTCAGGAACAGGAAGCAGCAGTACTTGTTTTTGGCTCCGACACCAAACCCCGCGGGCAAAGGGGGACCAAACCGGGGCTCTCAAGGGTCTGCATTCACTGCCGCCAGCACTTGAGGCATTTTTCACTTCGGTTAGATGACAGTCAGAATTTCACGACATATCTCCACTGCCCCAGATTATGGTCGTGGGTTTAGAGTGTGGAGAAATGAACGCTACATGCCCAGCGGCACATTCGGCGTCATCCAGAGCGGAATCGGCCAAACCGGCCAAATCGGCAACTTCTTCGTTCCGAGTGGACGACGCCTTCGCTATGTTCCCCGCCTACACATGGTCGGCCAATGTTACAACCCTCGCTTCATCGTTTACCACTTCATTGTGGAGTTGTACGTGGCCAGAGGTAAAGTGCCCGGATCTGGTCATCGACAATACTCCTGGTCCCGGACTCAATCATGCCACTTTGGATCCCGGCAGTGACCGTTCATCCCAAAGCACCACGAAGTCAAGAGATGACTACTCCACAAAGTGCTCCTTCGCCCTCGTCCGGGTTTTCGCCGACCTGCCATCATGCTCAACGGTCAAGATCTGCTGATACTTTAAGGTCGACCATCCGCTCCCCCTTCTTTGGTATGCCTGGTCTCGCTGAACGGTGTGCCCATTTGGAACACTGAGACAAGCCTGACTGTTCAACACGGACCAAGATGGAACTGCTTCGTACCGCCGCGACCAAAGCCAGATTCCTCAGCTCGTCACCCTCGACCACGCGAGCAGGTTCGGCACTTCTGTTCAAACAGCCTGGGATATCATCTGTCAGGCCTTTCTCCGCCTCAGCCAATCGCCACGTGAAAATCCTATCTGTCTTGTACGATGTGAGGCTCTCAGTCCCTGATTGCATTCGAGATCCGATGGGGCGCGGCGAAGGCGAGGAGCCGGCGACCCTGTATATGTGCGAGACTGACGGTGTTAGGGCGGTGAACATGCCAAACAACAACCACGCCTACTGGGGACGACCGAAAATGAGCTGGGCCTCCGCAAGTGGCTCGAAGACCAAGGCCACACTCTCATCACCACCTCTGACAAAGAAGGGCCGAACTCGGTGTTCGCAAAAGAGCTTCCTGACGCAGAGATTCTGATCACGACCCCGTGCGTATCCAAAAGTTTGAAGCTCGTTGGTGTCACAAGCTTGATAAGCTAACGCGAGCGGTGCCCGCACAGTTTCCATCCGGCCTACCTGGACGCCGAGCACTTGAAGAAAGCCAAGAAGCTGAAGCTGGCAGTGACGGCGGGTGTCGGATCAGACCACGTCGACCTGAATGCAGCAAACAAGACGAACGGCGGCATCACCGTCGCCGAGGTGACGGGTTCCAACGTGGTCTCGGTCGCCGAGCATGTTGTCATGACCATCCTGGGTCTGCTCCGCAATTGGATCCCCGCTCACGAAATGATCGAGCGCGGCGAATGGAACGTCGCCCAGGTGGCACGGAATGAATTCGACCTGGAAGGTAAAGTGGTCGGCACAGTGGGCATAGGGCGGATTGGCCAGCGCGTGCTGCGTCGGTTGAAGCCGTTCGACTGCAAAGAACTCCTCTACTACGACTATCAACCGCTGAACCCCGACGTGGAAGCCGACATTGGGTGCCGAAGAATCGAGAGCCTCGACGACCTCGTGGCGCAGTGCGACGTCGTCACCATCAACTGCCCTCTGCACGAAAAGACGCGGGGTCTCTTCAACAAGGAGCTGATCTCGAAGATGAAGAAAGGTAGGTCTCCAACCGCGGTGCCGAAGTCCAGTCTGAGGAGCCTTGGGCGGCAAAGAACTTTCGAGGCTAACGTATCACTTCAGGATCTTGGATTGTCAACACCGCCCGTGGCGCGATCGTCGTTGCCGAGGACATTGCCGCCGCTCTAAAGTCAGGCCATCTGAATGGCTACGGAGGCGACGTCTGGTTCCCTCAGCCCGCTCCGCGGGACCATCCGCTTCGATACGCCAAAAACCCTCTCGGAGGGGGTAACGGTATGGTCCCTCACATGTCGGGGAGCTCCCTCGACGCGCAGAAGCGCTACGCGGATGGTGTGAAGAGAATCCTGCAGAGCTATCTCAGCGGCACGCATGATTATGACCCGGCGGACCTGATCGTCTACCAAGGCGACTACGCCACCCGATCTTATGGCCAGAGGAAATGAAGGAGGTTGTACAAAAAAGTGTGCTTCATGTTGCTCCTATATCATAGTTGTGTGGTAGCTCCCGGATTCCAACTGGTCCTCCTGACCTCGGACAGGTACATTCTTGAATGGCATGCATATTACTTTTCTTGAGAACCTCCCGCTTCAAGGTTGTTTTATATATGAACCGCGCCTCTAACCCTGACACATCTGTCCAACCAAACATGGTTGACGCCAGACCAGTGTTAGTTTTCTGTGGGCGCAATCACAGCGAGTATCGAATATTTTTGTTCTGCCAGTCGGTCTCATCCAGCTCGAGCTGCTCGAAGGCGTTCTCTGCGTCTTCTCCCATCATGACACTGTCACGGCCCAGCTCCTGGTCACGTTTCCGGTTCGACCAGGCCATGAGTTGTCGCATGGTGAGGATAATGACAATGTTGAGCACAAAGCAGGCAATCATGGTATTGAAAGCCGTCTGATAAGAGATAGTTAGCAAAAGTTCCCTCCGCCGCTGTGGCAGCAACCCAGTGATGACGCACCTTGTAGCTCGGGGCTTCATGGGCCAGGAATGTCTGTGGTCCGATAATGTATCCGGTACAAAACCCAAGGAAGAGCATTCCGTTCACGGTAGCCTTCTTGGTATGGCCACAGATATTACTCGAGACCAAACTCAAAATGGTGGGGAAGGAACTGGCGTAGGCTGAAATGAGCCACAGCCCGGCCAGACGACTCACTTTCTCGCTGGCGGGAAGAAGCTCGATCATCAGAGCCCCGGCAAGGGAGATGAGGTTGAGCAACGCGATCGAGACGCAACGAGCGTTCTTGAACACCATCGATACGGTGACGGTGAAGATGACGAAAAAGAGCAAGAAAGCCCCTTGCGACATGGTGAGGAGCTGGGTCTGGAAGACGCTGTAGCCAAAATTCTTTAGAACGATGCCTCCAAACTGGCACACTCTCGTCAGCACTCGCTAGATCTTCTCAGAGGGGTTGCGCATGTAGGCTTACTGCTGTCAGACCACCGCCAGGCAGAGTGGTGAATACATTGAGCATGAAGAACAGCCATGACCTGGGGTCAATCAAAGCTTCCTTGAATTGCGCGTTGCTCCACTTTCTGGTGTCGGCCGAGTGCCGCATACCCTGCACCCGAGCAAATGCCAATCGTCTTTCATCGGGGGTGAGGAATTTTGCCGTCTGGGGATTGTTGGGTAACAGGAAATACATGACAATACCCCAGAGGAATGTGACCGCACCGAAGATGATGAAGAGAAACTTCGAGAGTGTAAGCAGAAAGGCCACATGGACGCATGACATAAAACCTTACCTGCCAACTTTTGACCGCACTGTGGATGTGTGAGAAGGCGTAGGCCAGGATGCCTCCAAATATGTAGGCGACACTGGCTCCTCCATACCAGATGCCATGCCTGAGGGCATGCTCGGATGGCTTGTACCACATCGCAGTGATCATTGTGAAACCGGGATTGATGGCTGCCTCAAAGGCTCCGAGGAGAATACGTAGGACAGAAAGGCTACCGAAATCGTGCCCGGCGGCAGTGCACATGAGGATGCCGCCCCAGATCAGGCTAGGAGATGTCAGTAATCCAAAGGCAATGGTGTTATTCTTCGTGGACACTTACACTGTAAGGACGACCACCTTTGCGGCGGGGAATTTGACAAGCGCGAGCGCAGATATCGGGCTGGCAACCAGGAATCCCACATAGAAAAAGCTCGACACCCATGAGTACCGTGACCCGGTTAGTTCCTACTCGCGTTAGCGAATGTGATGAAGTCTTGCAGACGTGGACTCACCGCGTCCTGTATGATCCCCATGATGGCAGTGTAACCGAGGGCTGTTTTGTCCAGATATTGGAAAAGGTACAACAAGAACATGACCGGCATCAAACTATCGCATATTAGCATTGAAGAGTGTGGGGTGTGTTGCTGAACATTGACTAACTGAAGGTCAATCTTTCTCACGAGCCGTCTTTCCTCTGCTGGTGTAAGGGAAATGGCCCCGGATGCGTCTAGCTGGCTTGAGTGAGACGTCAAGCAGTCCAGGCCAACCTTGGTGTCAGGCATCTTCTCTTCGTTGGAAGCCATGATCAGTGTCGCAGGCAGGTTTCCGAGATGATTGCAAAAGTATGGCTCACGAACCCAGAGTGAGAAATAGTCCAGCTCATCGCAGTGGGGATTTCGCTGTTTTTAATATCCACGAAGCGGGAAGAGTCGTTATCAAAAGCCATCGCAATGAGCCAAGCTCGATACCGAGCCCACTGCCCGCCATATCCGATTAAGTTCGACGATAACGCCCATTCCCCGCCCCCAGTATTCGCATATCATATCCCGTCGAAAACCTTAGGGGCTAGAACAAGGGGGTTGTTCGCGGTTGGTGCGGGTACTTGTACCCGCAACTCTGGCCTGGGTGCCGTAGGGAAATCTGGCGGGTACACGTACCCGAAGGCGCCAATCAGACGAGCACATACAGATGATTGAATATTCTCGGTATCATCATGGACCTGAGGATGCTGCGGGTGCCGGTACCCGCAGCCTCCTTAGACGCATACTCCAGACTCTTGTCCCGGGGGGTGTCGCTACCGTGATCTACCCCGAGGCCTCTGGTTTATCATGTCGGATCTCGACAAACTCTGGTCGTTGCTCTTTTCTTCAGACAACGATCGATCAATCCGTACACTCTTTACCATGGACGGTCCAACCCAGCAAAAGGCATCTTTTTTGGATGATATCACGAACCCTTGGAAACCTCCGTCTCAGCCAAGATATGTATTTCTGGGGGCTAACCTCATCGACCCGGTTCGGGGCGTCGTCGTTCAGGATGCGACCATCCATCTTTCCCAAGGCGTCGTGGTGTCGGTAAATGGGCGACCTGAAGAGTGGGAGAGTGACCCTAGAACCGTTAAGATCGACCTGCAAGGGAAATATGTGTGTCCTGGGTTGATTGACAGTCACGTCCACCTGGCTGCGGTCCCAGGCGAGAAGGATTTGCGAGATATGAAGGGGTTGAGTCCATCCATCTCCCTCTTACGGCAACCTCAAGTCTGCAGGGCCATGCTCGAGCGAGGATTCACGACAGTACGAGATTGTGGAGGGGCCACACTAGCCCTGAAAGAAGCGATTGAGCAGAATGTGCACCCGGGGCCCCGCCTCTTCATCGCCGGACACGCTTTGTCGCAGAGCGGTGGACATGGAGACATGCGCCAAAAACACGACACCAGTGAGTGCTGCGCTGCGAGCGTGCTCAACATCGGGAAGGTGATCGACGGTGTGCCGGAATGTCTCAAATATGCCCGAGAGGAGCTCCGTCAGGGGGCCGACTTTATCAAGATCATGGGGGGCGGTGGAGTGGCCAGTCCGACCGACAAAATCGAGCACATCCAGTTCTCCGACGAAGAAATCAGAGCCATTGTGACGGTGGCATCGAATGCGGGCACCTATGTTACGTCTCACGCGTATACGCCACAGTCGATCCAGCAGGCGATCCGGCAAGGCGTAATGGGCATTGAGCATGGCAACCTGATCGATGAAGAGACCGCCAAGCTGATGGCCGAAAAGGGAGCCTTTTTGACGCCCACTCTCGTGACATATGCCACCATGGCTCAGTTTCCGGGGTTTCTACCGCCAGCCTCAGCTCGGAAGAACCAAGAAGTGTTGGAAAAGGGATTGCATGCTCTCCAGCTGGCATCCGAGGCCGGTGTCACCGTGTGTTTCGGAACGGATCTCTTGGGTGTGCTGCACTTTGCCCAGTCTCGCGAGTTTGGTCTGCGAAGCAAGGTCCAATCTCCTCTGGAGGTTCTGCGAAGTGCCACGGTCAACCCTGCTCGCATGCTTCGGCAACAGAATTTCCTGGGCCAGATTTCCGCGGGATTTGCAGCCGATCTCGTGATACTGAAATCAAACCCTCTGGAGGATATCGCTGTGTTGGACGATCCTGATCAGAATGTGTTAGCAACCATCAAGGATGGACGGGTTGTGGCGTCTCGATGGACGCAACTCAGATTGGATGTCAAGCGGCTGGCGAAGCTGGCGTAGGAATTATGCTGTGTCTCTATCCACGGGCAGTTGCTCTTTGAACTTGAAGCGCTTTTGTTGGTCCACAGATAAGAAGAGAACCGTAGCCATCAGTGGAGTGACCAAATTGACTCCATATGGCTGTCTTAAACGCGGCGGTTTTTAGCACTAGAATAGGTTAGGGCGGGTTTCAGCACCACAACCCCAACTTCACTTTCCTTCAACTTTTCCGCCTCTACTTTCTAGACTCTGGCAACATTGCGCATAGGGTTGCTGAATTAGCTCGGAGTTGATAATCCAGTCGACGGCCCACTGAAATGAATAAGGTCGCTGTCGCATATCGGGCGGACTGACTGGTCTTCGAACCCGCTCGAAGGAGACTATCATCGAAACAAAGACACTGCTGACCGGTTCCCCATCGGACGCTCTCGAGAACAATGCAGTCGAGCAAGACTCAGTCTTCCAAACGACATCGCCCACATGTGCCATTGGAGCAGAGGAAGAGGACCGTCCAAGCATGTTTGCACTGTCGGACAAACAAGAGAAAATGTCGACCAGGCCCCCGGAACCAATGCGTGAGTTGCGCACGGGCCAGACAAGCTTGTGTCTTCCAAAGTAATCCGGCAAGGCAACAGCAAACGTCGCCGAAAGGGAAAGCCCGGCTTGAATCGGAATCCAACCCGATGCATTGGGAGGCCATGGCAAAGGACATCTCAGTCCACTTCAACGATATTTGCCCCGAGAACACCTTGGGGCCGGACCACTTCTCCATATTGTCTGGCCTCTTCCGCGAAGCCGTCAGCGCGAGGGGCCAACGACTCGATCTCAACCACGACCGTTCCGAACGTGAGTCGACATCTTCTGCAGTAGGTGACAATGCTGTCGGTAGGCAAAATCGTCTTCGCATTTAGCTGTTGGTTGACTCACCGTCTAGAACGTGATGCGTTACTGTCCCAAAACAACTTTCTGACTGCAGTGTCCGAGACAATTGCGCCAAATCATGTCTCACAAAGGAGTATACATCCTAGGAACGATGAGGTGAGTGGAGCCTACCGACCTGGTTGCAAGATAACCGATGCTTTCTCCAGGCCTCCTCGTCCGCCAATACCCTGGAATGTTATGAAGACTCGAGGCTACTTGGAGCATTCACAGCCAAGCTCCCACCATACCAGGAGGCCGAGTCCCTTACCAACGTTTTCTTCACATATCTCGAATCCAATTGGTATTACTTTGACGAGCGCTGGTTTCGTGACTTGCTGGCGCAACTTTACCAGGAAATATCTCCCGCACCACAGATCCAGTGCACAACCCTCTGCTTGGTGTTCCTGGTGCTAGCCCTGGGTGAATCTTTCATGCATGTCAACCGATCCACTCCGGTGAATCTTAGTGGACAAGACGCTGCCCTGGAAGAGCCCCCTGGAAGCCGTTTCTACCAGCTGGCCATTGGATTAATGCCTAGTGTTCTAGGTACCAACACTGTGGAGAGTGTGCAGTGTTGCCTCTTGACGGCATTGTATGCCCTTCCGACACGAAACACTTCTCAACATTACACCTATTTGGGACTGGCATTGCGCCTAGCAATTAGTCTTTCGCTTCATCGCAATGGAACTGACAACGAAATCACGCCCGAAAACCGCGAAGTACGAACGAGGGTGTTCTGGACTGCCTATTGTATTGAAAGGTGAGAATCTTTGAACTTGCAAACATGTGTAAGAGTTGACCTTTTCCCTAGGCGAACATCGGTCGTCCTGGGTCTCCCGGCGATGCTGCAAATGAGAGAAATCACTGCTCCTCTTCCTCAGAGAAGGCCGGAGTTGGACAAATTACATCCCCAGAAGGTGGATCGTCTTACCGCTTTCACAAAACTGACCTTGGTTATGAATCGTGTCATCGAGGCAAGGTGGGCTCGCGGTCCAATACAACGCTTTCAATCCAATGGTTGCTGATCAAAATGCACAGCCCGGTCGATGAGGCCCCGGACAAGTTTTCCGATGCGTGTTCAACCCTCGAGAATTGGAGGCAGTCTCTGCCGGCCCACTTGGTGGCTCTTGACAATGTGTCCCTGCGGGCGACTGCTCACCTTGATATCATGTACCACATGATCTGGATCTACATAGGCCGAGCCGCTCTATTACGGCTTGTTCGAAAGCGGCTGCACCGAACCGATGGAGGTCGAAAATCGGGTCTGACCACAAATCCTACCACTCAAAAACTGGCCGAAAAATGTACCAATGCCGCCTATAAAATCATCGAATGGATCGACCTCCTGAGCAGTCACAACCGCCTGGCCAAATTCTCCTACACGGACTTTCATTCCTGTAGCTCCGCAATCATCATCCTGCTGCTGAGTGAAGTCTTCCATGCACGAAACCTGTACTCGTCGTCCATCGATCATGGCATTGACGCTCTACGTTTCATGGCAAGTGGCGGTCAGCTTGCCAAAGACGCGCTCCATTTGGTCGAACGTCTCCAAGCCAGTATTCGCAAGTCTACCGGCCACCATGAAAGCGAAACAACGTTAGCTCAAGGTGGTTCAACGTTGAAGGACCACCACAATAATGCCACAGCCGAAATACCGTCCTTCTTGCAACACGACGCTACTGCCGAATACACCGCCTCCGACTTTGCCGACTTTGACCCGGCGTTGTTCGACGACCTGGAGCCTTCCTTGCTCCAATACTCCAGTCAAGATCTCTCCCTGTTTGGGTTTGACGGCTTCTATCCCACCGTCGAGCCAGATAGCTCTCTATGGAGCTGGGAGGACGCTTCGAATTCCGGGGTGGCGTGGTAGACCCAGCCAAGAGGGGTCGGGACCCAGGACGACCCCCCTTGGGAAAAGCCAATGCACACTCCAAGGCGGCAAGATTTGGGACGACAAGTCCACACCGAGGCCAAGGTCTGAGGGACAAGTGTCCCTAGCGTCTGGCTCAATGCTGAAGAAACCGAGAGATGTATTATAGTAATCCCATCATTAGCAAAGTCGGCGGTCCCGCGAGAGTCGATAAGGTCACGTACTAACGAGACCTTATATAACCCGAAGAATAAACGTGCCTCCGAATTTTAAGAGCTTAGGCACGATCAGGAACCGAGCGAGCACGCCGCCTA
Source organism: Phialophora chinensis (assembly GCA_016109575.1). Classification (NCBI taxonomy): domain Eukaryota; kingdom Fungi; phylum Ascomycota; class Eurotiomycetes; order Chaetothyriales; family Herpotrichiellaceae; genus Phialophora; species Phialophora chinensis. The sequence goes on from JADWPU010000013.1 coordinate 851,227, forward strand.
AGACGAAGAAAGGCATCCTCCCACAGCTGAAGTCAACAGTACATCCAATTGAGCGGAAGCGTGAATCTCAACCATCATAGAGTCAAGGATTCAAAGATTCACTGGGTGGAATCTCCACCAGGGTCGAACCCCCGCAGTGAGGCCGCCGACCCAGGGACCCCTTGGGCGCCTAGAAAGAAGGGTGAGCTGGCCGTGAATTTACCACGCCTTGGCGTACGTCATCTTATACGCTCGGATTGTCTGGGTGAGATCAGCGTGAGGTCTGAGTGAGTATCGGCGTCTCCTATTCTATTTCCCCTTTGCAATCCCCGCGTTAAGGTCAGGTCAAGGCCAAGAACATACAATAGTCTAACTCTGTCGGGGCTGCCCTAGGAGATACGCTCTCAGAATGCCTTCCTTCTCTTCCCTGAAGAACCGAGTCAATAACACCATCTCTCAACGTCCCAGCATAGGCAACACCTTCAATCGCTCGGGCAGTGGCAGTGGCAATGGAATGGACCATCAGCAGCGCCAGACAGGTGTGGAGGATGATCAATCACTCGCGACGCTTCTCAGCCGGGAGCAGCGAGCCGAGCTGACGGTGCTGATCTCCCAGACTACGGAGGAGATGAGAAGCAGTCTGGTTAGGGTGTTTGATGAGCGGCCGGTTCCGAAAGCGAAGACTGAGACTCAGACGGGGTCTCCGAGAGAAGAAGCAGGAGATGACCTTTCGAAGCCCAGTTTATCCGAGAAAGACCCAAATGTACAAGGACCAGGGCCCAAACCAGCCGAAGACGATTCTCTTCAGTCGGAAGTCGAGCCCGGACCGGACATCCTTCTCACCACACCGACTCCTGAATCCAAAGCCATGAAACAAGCCGCCCTGGCTTTCTTCGATGCCTGGGCAGAGTCTGTAATCCTCAGGGTCGGGGAGGTCGTCAACTCACGCGACTCGGAAAACAACCACGCCTCACAGACCAGAAATCCCGAAGCCGCCCGGAAACTGGCATCCGAGTCGTCAAAACAAGAGTTCCAACCCACGGGCCGCGAGCGAGACGTCGATATGAGACTATCCAAAGTCTTCCCGCCGATTCAGACGTCACTGGCGTCGCTCAGCTCGGGAGAGCGAAGCACAATTGTCAACGCCCTCCTTCTGCTCCTACTATCCCTAGAATCCTACCACGCACACTCCCGCACCCTCATGATCCGCCTGTCCCTCTCCCTCCGTGTCTCCCTCGCCGAACTCACAAAAATGGAGAAAGACACCGCATTCGGCCTGTTGACCGCGGCCGCGAAGATGGACGCCTCGGAATCGACAGCCAAAGCACAAGAAAAGTCCTCCACGGCGAGGAAGTGGAAGATCGGTGTTGCCGGCGTGGCGGGTGCAGCGTTGATAGGTATCACGGGTGGATTGGCTGCCCCGTTACTCGCGGCCGGTGTGGGCACACTGATGGGCGGCTTAGGCCTGGGCGCGACCGCGGCGGCAGGATACCTAGGTGCATTGGCCGGTAGTTCCGTGCTGGTCGGCGGTCTGTTCGGAGCGTATGGTGCGCGAATGACGTCAAGAAGCATGGAAAAATACGCAAAGGAGATTGACGATTTCGCATTCTTGCCCATCAAGGGAAGCGAGGATGACCCAGAAGATGTGCAGAAGCAGCGACGCCGGCTGAGGATCACGGTCGGTATCACAGGCTGGCTGAATGAAGAGGAACAAGTCACGCTGCCGTGGCGCGTCCTTGGCCAAGGCAGCGAACCTTTTGCGCTCAGATGGGAACTCGCAGCGCTGCTCACCCTCGGGTCTGCGCTGAAAGATTTTGTCGTCAGCCATGCATGGAGTCAAATTCGGCGGGAAATCATCAAACGCACGATATTCGCGGCGCTGTGGTCGGCATTGCTCGCGCCACTGGCCATCCGCAAGGCCATCAAGCTTGTGGATTCGCCGTTTGGAAATGCGAAAAATCTAGCCGTCAAGGCTGGAGAGGTTCTCGCGGACGCGCTTATCAACAAGGTCCAAGGGGAACGGCCGGTCAGCTTGGTGGGGCAGAGTCTGGGTGCGAGGGTCGTCTATTCGTGCCTTCTGACCCTGGCGAAACGAGGCGCGTTCGGGCTGGTGGAGAACGTGGTCTTGATGGGCGCGCCGGTGCCAAGCGACGCGGAGCAGTGGAGGGCAATGCGCGGTGTTGTCTCTGGACGGTTGGTCAATGTTTACAGCAAGCAGGATTATATCCTTGCCTTCTTGTATCGGACCAGTTCTGCGCAGCTTAGTATTGCCGGGCTACAGGATATCGAGGGTGTGTATGGCGTCGAGAACTATGATATGAGTGAGCAGGTCGCGGGACATTTGAAGTATATGCACCTGACGGGGTCGATTTTGAAGGAGGTCGCATGGACGGATATCGATGAGGATGCGTTGAGGCTGGAGGATATGTTAGTGAAGCAGTTGAATGAAGACGAGAAAGAGCTTGAAGCAAAGGGGGAGGATCCGGAGAAGGCGGATATCTGAGTGACAGAATGAAGAGGACATCTCTAGGACGATTCAGAGATTCGGCCACTTCGCATCGGGAAGAGAATACATCGGCAGCGAGGATCCACGCCGAAACCTGACATCCAAGTTGTCATGGAGACAATTGCATTTACCAAGGCAACTACCCGGTCCGGGTCTCCTTCACCGGCACGACAGTATGTCACCGATTCACTCGATTTTGCGGTGAATTGATGGTGGTCACCACGTCCCATTGCGCAGTTACCGCGCATTTTCAGGTATAAGAAGCAACACCGCGCATCAAACCTCAGTGCAAACTTTCTCTTTCTCCCCTTATGTTCTCCCTGTTTGCCTTGAGCGACTGCGAACATTAGTGACTGACTGGCCTTGGACGACACACGGTAAGCAGCATATCATCAAGAAAAGTAACCGCGACATAGAACAGGAAAAGGACAACTGCAGCAATCATGGAGGAGGACTCATCTTCATCGTTAAATACGCCGCGACCGCGAACCTTCTCCTTCAGTTCAGCCGTCACTCAATCCTCTACCGTTCCTCGTCCTCCGCGTCCCTCACAGCCTCGACCAGAGACGGTCTGGTTTACCGATGACCGCGTCCCAGATCTCCGTATCTACACCGCGTGGCGCTATCCCAAGACCATGGGTACAAACTCTCAGTTCCCAGCGACGCCCCAAAAGCAGGATCCGGCTCTGATCTCACCCTGGAAGACACCTGAGGGAAGCTCTCCGCCACAGCTTCGGTATTATTCCGGGGTGACGGCGCTCGCCGGCGGATCTGGTCTGCTATCTCTCTTCCATACGCTCGGAGATCGTGCCACTTTCCCGCGCGAGACCATGGAAGTCAAGAGCATTCGCGACTATGAAGGAGGACGCAAGGTAAAGTCCAAATGGCGTATCGCATTGCCCAACAGAATTAACTCATGAAACAGCCATTGACAACTCTGATGCGGTCTGGTTTGGCAGCCGTCTGCTTGTTGTTCCCAAACCTCTCAACTGGCATTCCTAGCGCGCAGTCTGGGTTTCGCCTTCGTCGAGGAAGTGTCGACGTTGTTGTCACCTGTGCCCACTTCACAGAATGGTCCGACAACCAGAAGGAGTTCCATGAACTGGCTCAGAGATATTCGGACATGGAGAAGGGGGCGATTCGAGCGATCCAGACAGGGGAAATTGACACATATGGTGAGTGCGAGTACCACGTAAGGAAAGGTATTGATGGTGCTAACCAAGGTCCAGAGGATGAGTTCAATGACGAACTCAAGCTGCAGCTGATTGCGGCTCATCGATCGTGGGATCTCGCTATCTTCCGTGTCCTAGAGAAACCTGAACATGATGACGAGAACTCGGTCATCGATTGGGGTCAGATGCATTTTGTGGCACAGAAGGATCGAGGCAAGCTCGGCGCAAAGGATTTTTGGTGGTCGGTCGGATACAACCTCAACAACAATGAGGAGAGATTCCACTCGGACTGGACCAAATTCTACTTGCGACAGCCTGTCGACGTTCAACGAGACATCCGTCAAAACTACGTGAGTAATCCTCCCCTCTTTCCGTTTCGAGGCTCACGTCGTGTAGGGGTACAACGAGAACAATCCGCCCGACTTGGAATTCCTCAAGGCCAACCGACGAACTGTCAGCTTCGGAAAACTGGACGAATTCGCGGACACCGGACTTCCCAAACAGCCACACCAAGTATCTCTTAACATGAGTGCTTGGTTTGGACGTTCCGGCTCAATGGTCTGTACTCGCGAGAAGAGCAGCGTCGACGGGGAGGAGAGCCAAGTCTACGTCTATGGTGTTGGTAAGTTGAATAATATCCTCCTTATTGTTATAACGCGATCTAATGCAACCACTGTACAGTATTCGGAGGGTCTTCTGCAAGCAACTCCAACGTCCTGAATCTGTTCACAGGGGGGATGAAACACTGGTTCGAATCAGCTCTGGCGTTCGACCCGGCCTGGAAAGAGCATCCCGTCGATTTCAATCGACGTTTCCTCCTGGGTTGACGGTGACTGTGATGTGCGACGTCTGGTGCATATGCATGATGGATGGGCGAAAGGGGGCACTGGTCTGCTTTCGACAGGGCAAGGGTTTATTCAGTGTGCTTTCGACAGGGTGAACGGGGCCACCGAGATCACTGCAGCATACTGGAACTGACGGCACAGCTTTCTTGACATGCCTGCCAATCTGTGGATCCAGTTGTCAGGTTACGAATTTCCCAGAGTTTCATCGAGTTTCCAGAGTCTCATAGAGTTTCCACGTCAATCCATCTTTTTCCTCCGCCGTGCCTGCCATATTAGCGTCTCTTTAAATAGCCCCAGCAATGGATGGTGCACCACTAGGTTCTCGCGAGAATGCGCTCCACACGTTGGGACGAAAGCTGTGATCTGTAATTAGGCCTGATCAATATTTCAATGACACGACACCATACCACATACCGCACCGCACTCGCGGAGTGCAGAGTCACTTCATGCCACCCCATCCCATCACATCCTATCCCACCTCACCCCACCCCACCCCAGCGCAGGAATACTGCACTGTACCTGTGTCAGGCATGCACCGCGCAGGCAGGCGGGTATGTTTCAAAGAGTAACCAGTCCTTTGTCTTTTCTCTCTTTCTCCTTGAAAAGTCCGTCCTTCCGAGCCCCTCAGACCCCGAGTTCCCTATTCCAATGTGCTGTGTAGGGTCTTTTTGCTTGCTCGAGCGTCGTGATCTGCGAGTCCGAGAATGCGGGAACGCGAGCATGCGGATATGTATACATGTATATATAAACCCTGAACCGTCGTCCTTCACCACTCGTACGCCGACTTACCTCCCGCCGTTTTGCCCCCGCGCTCACCACTACTTAGTCGACTCGCTCCCTCGTTCGCTCTCTTCTGCTCCCTCCTTCTCTTTCGCGCTCCCCTTCCACTGCCTCCTGCTCCCTCACGGCTCTGGCCCGCTCCTGCCGTGCCCCCTCACCGTGCTAGTGAGGCTCCCGTTCGGCTCCAGTCTCACGGGCGCTAATGTTACGCACACCCACCCTTCCAGTAACTTTGCCCGATCACATCTACGATGGCCTCGTTTCGGCCCTAGTGAAAGGTGGGATCCCTAAGAGGATGCCCTGCTACGTCGCTAGACGGGGTCAACTGAATCCCCTAGTTCTATACTGTGGGACACTGCTTCTCTTTCTCTTTTCCTTCCCCTCTCCTCTCTTTTTCTTCCCTTCTCGGTCCTTATATTGTCCCCTGTCTCCCCCCTACCTCGTGCAAATTACTCGTTCGATTTAGTCTTCTTACTACCTTAACGATGGAGTCGCCCCTGCATTCTCGAGGAATTGATCATCTGCGCGGCAGCAAGCCGCAAAGCTTCAATGCATTACTGGGAGATATATTCGTCTCAGAACTTCGCCACCCGGACCCCTTTTCCAGAAAACGCCCGGTAACCGGGAGGTGAACGAATCGTACTTCCAGCCAGAAAAACAGTCAAAGGATTGGAATCCACCAGCTTCATTGATATAAAATGGGGCGCATGACGATAGATGTGCCCTTTAGAATGCCCCTTTCTCATTGCAAGCACCTTTGCATCGATATAGTAGTGCAAGAAACAATGGCCTTGCAGGTCTGTGCCAAAACGACCAACTTTCCAGGTGGGTAGCACTTGATAGCGCCAGAGTTGATCTTGCCCTGTCCGCTTTTCAATTGTCAACATGTGCCGACCTTGTCTCGGTTGAGTGCCTTTCAGTAACAATAACCTGCCACTTCGTGGCAATAAATTTGAGCCTGTTGCCATCGAACCTAGGTGGATCGGCGAATATTTCATAGCCTAATTTCTGTGAGAGGAGGTTGAAGACGCGCCAGAGCACGAAGACTGTTCTTTTATCGGTCTCGGCCCAACCTCCGTGGGGAATGCGGTTTCGATGCATCTGATTCCGGGAAATGTCAGATCAAGCATTCCCAAGAGATTCAATGCCTACCCTTTCGTATTCTACACCGCTCATAAGCATGGTTGTTTTCAAGGAACCTGGAGTACTTTTCACTTCGATATAGTACGTTATTGGGTTTGTTGGAGTGACTGGGAACGTATTTTCCATGACAGCAGGGTAGGAGCTCCGTTCGTTTTTCTTGAGCCACTCGGTGAGCTGGCCAGTCGTGTCCGTATATACGATGTCCATGTCTGCGCCAGGATAACGTCCAACCTTGCTGTAGTCGTTCATGTCGCAGACGCGATCGCGTATTCTACTCTGCCAATTTCGATGGTCCGGCGTCCGGAACCCTGGAAGTTTGAGAGAGGAAAGAAGCTCGTACACCTGTTCGAACCCAGCCGATGAATAGTTAGTCGTCCAGCGATATATTCATGAAAGCCGGAAGGAATAACATGGGTGTATGGATGCGGGAGAAAGGGGGGGGGGGGGGGGGGGGGGCACAAAAAAAATGGACCCCCGCGCCCAAAAAACAGTGGTTAGGGTGGGTTT